>WYDI02033625.1:0-25916 GCA_009867235.2 Psittacus erithacus | reverse complement strand
TTGTTATTATTGGTGGTAGCAGCAGTGGTTTGTGTTATACCTTAGTTACTGGGCTGTTCTTATCTTAACCCGTGGGAGTTACATTCTTTCGATTCTTCTCCCCATCCCTCCAGGAGTGGGGAGGGGGGGGAGGACAGGTTGTGGGGGGGAACGAGCAGGCTACATGCTTTTCTAATTTACAACTAAGCTTAAACCACGACACAAACTTTGCTCAGCTGTCTTCCAGCTCATCTCCTTAACCTCAGCAAATGATTTCTTTCCCATAATTGATATGATTTTAAGAGGTCTGTAATTTCCATTAGAAAGAAGGATAAATGAATTAAAGTTCATGTGGTGCACGGAAGTATGGTGCTGTTAGGTGAAGCTCTAGTGCAAGGATGGGGACCCTCTGATGGAAACCTGTCTGCCCTTGGCCACCTAAATGCCCTTGCTCCTTTTATGTACTCTGTGGTTACTGCATTGCATTCACCATGGATACTGTGCAAGTGCCCATGGGATGTGTGGGTATGCTAATATTTTTGGGCTGCATCAGACTCACTGTGGCAACCATGCAGACCTGTTCTTGTCCCTCAGGGACAGCAGATGTGGCTGCCATTGTGCTAGGAGAGCTTCTGGAGGGCTGTTATCCTCTTCTCCCCCTTCTCCAGTGAAGAGAGGGCTTTGCAAGCCCAATCAAAGATGTCTGGGAAGGAGGAAGGAAGGTGTAGGTCCTGATTTCACCACCAAACACTTGAGATTGATCCCTTAATTGGAAGTGAAAATATGAGGCCTCCTGCAACTGGATTATACCAGGGGAATGTGCTGGGAAGCATAAAGTTTTGGAGAGAGCTTTGTCTGGAGAGGGAGCTGTGTGCTGGTGTGTGCTGACCTGAATGCATGCTGCTTATAAGCTGCCGCTGAGCCAGCTTGCATCTGGAAGCTGTAGATCAGCATCTCTGTAGACAGATGCTAATTGTGCACCCACCAAAGATGTTCTTATAAGATTCATATTCTCTATCCTCTTTCAGCCAGTGATATTAGTGTTGATGAATTCTTATTTAGAGAAACACAAATTGTATTAAGGGGTAAATATGCAGCGTGATACACTGGATTAGCTGTGCAAGTCATTATCTTTGACATGCTGTCTTCAGTGCTGCTAGTTCCTCTTGGCAAAGGATCTTTTCTCTATTTAAGTAATTTTAGCTGAAGAAAGATGAGATGATTACCATGCCCTCGGATCTCTTCTAATGATTTTTGCCAAACTTAGAATAGACCCGGTCTTACGAATGAGGTGTTAGCTAAGTTTGAGCATATATTATACATGTTTAAAACAGCAACTGCAATGGCGTTAGTTCATCTCATTTCTGTGGTGTGGTGACAAAGCTAATAAAAGCCTAAATCAAATAATGATTTTTATACAACAAACATTTGCTGCTAAAAAGCCCACTGACAAAATGACATGGTCTTTTAAAGCCTTTTAGCACATGTAAAGCCTTCAGCATTTAACTGATTTTTGTGAAACTGAATCTTTCACAAAAGTTTCCCCCATACAACCACACTTCACTTCCAGAAGGTAATTATACCCTTGGAGATGAGCTGAGTAGTAGGAGCTTTGTGCAGCAGAAAATCCTGAAGGTGGGATTACCTGTATAATGAAGATAGATACTCCCTTTAATGAGCTTCTTACTGTTAACGTTAGTGTGTCCTTTGTAAATTGTATTTGTAGCATTCCTTGCATCCAACAATGCTCTGGAGGGGACTTGCTAACAAGAAGCTATTCAGTTCTGTCATCAAAATGACAAGAAGGACCAGGGTGATTTTCCTCCTCTTGCTGGAGTTCAGCTTTGCTGACTAAAGTTAAATCACTCTGCCAAGGATGAATCATCAGTGGCTCATTGTCGTGGTTTAAGCCAAGCTGTAAATCAGAACCATGCAGCTTGCTCGCTCACTCCCCCCACTTCCTTCTTCCCCACCGCTGCTGGAGGGATAGGGAGGAGAATCAAAAGAATGTAACTCCCATGGGTTGAGATAAGAACAGCCCAGTAACTAAGGTGTAACACAAACAACTGCTGCTACTACCAATAATAATGATGATAAAGGAAATAACAAGGGAAGAGAATGCAACCGCTCACCACCCGCCGACTGATACCCAGCCCAACTGAGCACTGTTCTAGCCCTTCCGGGTAACTCCTAGTTTATATACTGGGCAGATGTGCTGTGGTATGGAATTCCTCTTTGGCTAGTTTGGGTCAGATGTCCTGTCTCTGCTTCCTCCTGGCTTCCCCTCCTCCCTGGCAGAGCATGAAGCTCATAAAGTCCTTGGTTAGACTAAACATTTGAATAGTAATTAAAATCATCGGTGTTATCAGCACTGTTCCCAGGCAGAATGTCAAAAACACAGCACTGCACCAGCTACTAAGAAGGAGAAAAAATGACTGCTACTGCTGAACCCAGGACACTTGTAAAAATAATTTCTCCAGAGAAATTTTTTGGCCTCTGAAATAGGCAAAGTTGTGGTAGGATTTGGCCAAGGGAAGGTGCTCCCTCCCAGGCACAGGGCTTCATCCTACTTCCAGTCATCCAAGCTTGAATGCATTTATTTTGCCTGTGTATCTAAAAAGCTTCACAGTAAAAGTGTTCCTAGAGAAATGCCCCCAGATTAAACGTATTCATCACTCTGTCACTGTCTTTTAGAGTCTAGCCTGCTTAAATGGGGAAACAGAATTGGGTTTCCTGGGTTTTTGTTCCTCCTCCCTACAGGCATTGCCATGTCTTGGTCATTTAGCAGGAAACTGCACCTGGCTCGAGGTGTAATGTTCTTTGGGAGACCCATTTTGGTGTTTGAGCTGCACATTATCTGATTTTGGGTTTTGATTTTGTTTGTTGTTTTGTTTTGGTTTTTCCTTGTGCCCAAGAGCAAAGATTTTCTTAAATGTCTAAAACCTTCCACAATATTTGACCCTTGCACTTCATTTTTTAAAGTTACTTTTAGCAACACTGTGAAATTCTGCCCTTCTGATTCCTGAGAATCCAGTGTAGTGTGATACAAAAGCAGAATGCACGCTTGGTCTAGTCTAATCACCTGTTTAACAATGTTTATGAAGCACAATGCTTCTTCTTGTCAAGGTGTTTGTATCTGGTTGTATGAAAACTCACTTTCTGGCTAGCTATAAAAGGCACCAAGGTGAAATTGTGAGGTAAAGTAAGGGTGTGTGTGAGACAGATGAAAGACAGTGAAATATCTGAGGATGCTCACGGAATCATTTTTGCACTACAGTTAAACTTCAGAAGCCTGTGACTTCCAGTCCTACCCAAAAAAATTTGCTTTCCTGAATTAAATTTGCAAATATGCTACTGCTGTCAGCAGCAGCAGCAGCAGCTCCTGGCTCTGTGCCTAGCCATGCTTACTCTCAGGAAGAGATGTGAGGCTCTTGAGGCAGTGTTTGGGTACCACTTTGAGGTAGACTGTGGTACAACTGTGTCACATTTTGGGAGCCTCCTACAGCTATACTGCATCTGTCACATCTTTGCCATTTGCGGTGGACTTGGCAGTGCTGGGGTAATGGTTGGACTTGATGTCCTTAAAGGTCTTTTCCACCCTAGTTGACTCTATGATCTGAGCTGGGAGCTAAGGGGGAAAATGTGTTTCTGAGGCCCATTAAATGTACTGGTCTGGAGAAAAATAATTTTTTCATCCTCTAGTTTTGCTGTTTTTCTGTTGCAATGTGAATAGAACAAGTATACGACTGGCACACAACTCTGAAACCTTGCTGAGAATTTCTGCTAAAGCTTGATTTCTTCATTTAAGAGCACCTTTATTTTCTGCTAACAGAATACTTCTGGAGGAGAAGACAGACAATGTACTGCTTTGCCAAGATTTGACAGTTTGAGTTAGCCATAAACTGAAATTTGAATTGTACTGGAAATCACAATATTTCAGGTTTTTCCATTCAGAATTGGAAAGAAAAACAGCCTGTCATCTGTTTGTGTCCTAACACAAAAACTTATTTTGACTGTCACGACATGAAATGGTATAATTGTGTATGTCACAAGAAGAGTGACAGTAGTAATGAAGCAAACTGTTTGACTGTCAAAATATTTAGTTTCACGATATTTCATGATTAATTTGGATATCACTTCATTAAATATTTGCTGAAATCCGTGGGTATTCATTAGATTTTACATGCCATCCCATTTTCACTCTCAAACAGCAGATCAATCCCATTGAGACTTCTAACCTGATGAACATATGAGGATGTCTCTTTGGTCACTGTCTGGCTGACACTAATGGTTACGCAGTCAGCTTTCACTGTGGGGCCTTGTGCTGTGCTAGGTCCCTGCCATAGAAAGATGGCTAAAGGAGCTGGTGAGGATATGTCCGTTTTAGCCTGCATAGGAATCATTGAAGGAGCATAACAAGGGAGCAGTATTTGACCTTGAAATGCTCTTGGGGGTTCATGTATTTCATCTGCTGGAACTGCAAGATCTACTACAGTCCCTTGGAAAGGATTGGTTAATGCCAGGCTACTAAGTCTCATGATCTGTTGCTAGAAAAATAATTCATGTTATGAGTAAGTATTAAAATATCTTTTTTTCCTAATCATTGGAAATGTGCATCTCTGTCCTAGCTGAGGGTTTGAACTAAACAGTTGAAGAAGCCTTTGGTGTCAGTGTGAACGGTGCATTTTGACAAACAACAGACCAACACTTGGCCCTCTGTTATTTTCGCAGGAATGATTAAGTCTAAAAGTGAAACCAGTGGTGCCAGACCTGTGTCAGTGACTCATGCAGCAGAAACTGGAGAACCCACCACTGCCTAATCTTTAATTTTCACTATAGAATTAGAAGACATGATAGCAGCAATGTCTAATGTGTATTGCAAGTGGTAGCACAGTTTATCGCAAATGGAAACAAACTCATTTCATGTTCAGTAGACTATGAAATGTGTCACAGCTGTTCTCTCCTTGTCAGACAATGACACACTACTCCCATTACAGAGCACCCACAGTATGGCTCTTCAGCCACTTGCATCCCTTGCTTTGAGGCATGTTCCTGGATTCTTCTCTGGGAACCAGAGGCAGTGGGTCAGCTCCTGCAGAATGAACCAGTGTGGTCCATTATTTTGGGGCTTGGGTAAATGACTGAGGAAGGTTTTGTTTATAAAATAGTAATTGATGTGCTTTTCTGCTCAGAAATTTGAGTGTAATAATAGAGCTTTAAGGTGCAAAATCTCCCCAGTGAGCTTTTTCAGTCAAAGCTGACACTACTGTAGTGTCTCGCAACCAAGTATTGCTCTAGTGCGCTGGATGGGGAAGCTGCAGCTCCGGGACTGTCTGTATCTCAGGATTTGTGTAGCCTCATGATGTATAAAAGCCCTGGGCAAAACCCTTACTGCTCTCCACCTTTCTTGTGTTGCTGTCCCTGCCTTTAAGAAGTGTGGTAGTCCACAGTTTTGTATTTTACCTATGGCAGTTTTACATGCAGAGACTCTTCCCTTTGTTTTCTTCATGTTGCTGCTGTCACAACTAACTCTTGCACACCGCCTATGCAGATCCTCCTGATGACTGGAAACTGTTTCTCCTTCTGGGGTTTATTAGGCTTCTTGCTAATAAGCAGCAAGAATAATTTAGCTCTATTACTCAGCAATCCCAGCTGCCCTGGGTCTGAGCAAGCCAGTGAAGACATTAAGTCATTATACGTTAACTCCAGCTTGTTTTAAGCAGCTTTCAGTACACAAGCACTGACTGTGAAGACCAGTGGTACTTTGCCAAAAATACTCATGGTCTCTATCTTCTTTAATTTTGTTTCCTCCTTTGACTCAAGAAGTCATCTAGTCCTGCTTGTCTTGTAGTGAGAACAGCTTTTGGTTGGTATTGGTGGATTAAAAATAATCGCAGTGAAATAATATTCTGATTGCAGCACCTGGTGCTGCATGCTTGTTCTGGGATACAGGAGGATGACAAGTATTCCCTGATTTCATATAGCTACTCAGTTAATGAAGTTGTATTATCCAAGCTGTGTCATTTTGCGTGAAAAAGAAGCAGGATGCAAGTCATCCTGTGTTTCTGGACTGACCTTGCAATACAGAGATCATCCTGTGTTGCAGAATGGTGCTTTTAATTTTTAGATTCTTTTTTTTTCTTCTTTTTTGTTCCTTATGCTCTTGGAAAAACCACTTGAAAATGCATGCAATCTGGAATGTGCCTCTGAGCATTCAGTCTGCGAGAAGTTTGAAGCAAAGTGTGAAGGTGTGAGCTTTCCTGGTGGCGTTACAGACTTAGTAGTGTGCTGTGCTGATGTTGAATGATTTTCCAGGCTATTGGGAATTGAAGAATTTTTGCTGGGGCTTGGACAGCCCCTTAAGTTTAGATGACAGCACAGGCTGCCCTCCTGGTTCCTCAGAAGCTGGACAGAAGGTTCAGCCAGGAGCTAGGGTTTCAGGTGGTGGCTGGGGTCCTTCAGCAGCCTGCACTGTGGGGTGAGGTGAGTGTGCCTAGGGAAAGCATGAGCTCCGAGAATGACATCTGCCACTTTTTCGTCCCAGTGGGAAGAGAGAAGGAAGCCCTGATCTGAACTGCTTAGAGTCAGCAAAGGATAAGAATGTGTTTCTGACTCCAGTCCCTGCTTTTGCATCTCATATAATGTCTTTCATAAAGTAATCAATCTCAACTTTAAGCCTGTTTTGAAATCCTCTGCATGTTTCCAGTCTAAGCTTCTTAATGGGCAAGTTTACATTCATTTACTTCACTGCTGTCATTGTCCTTTGACTTAATCATGCTTCCTCCTCTGCACTGGTTATGCTGAGAGGGCAGTTTCTTGTCTTTCAGTCTACAGGACTAAACAAGTCAAGTTTCTAATCTCTAGGAAGAATGTGCACTTCACTTCTTTGATTATCTTCAAATCCTTTCTTTGCAGCTTTTCCAGTTCAGATACTTTTTCTATGAATACAAGTGACCTGATTAAAACGTATTTCAGATGGGGCCTCACCAAAGCCTTGCATGGCAGCATGTCTTTGGTGTACCAGAAGATCATGTCAGGCTGGCATACAGCATGGTTTTCTTTTCATGTTGAGCGGGTATGTTATCCTCTCAGCTTGATGGCTTGGGTGAAAGGTGCAGAAACAACTGCCCAGTTTTTGAAACAAAGTTGTGGTTATCAATTCCTCTGTGCCAGAAATATGGGGGTGATCAACGTGGCTGGCTATCAAAGGGTTAACTAGAAATCATCTTTATGGCCAGTCAGTTGCCTAGTGGTTTCTTGTGTAATTTAGATGGGCTGTTCTTAGCAGATACATCAAGAACTGCTAGCCAAATATTGGAATTATTAAATGCACAGAGGTCTAGAGTGATGCAGTCCAAGTCACTCTACTGTTTCAAGTAATGAAACCTCAGATCAAAAATGTACATATATATTATATGCTAAAAGCTGTCAGGTGTCCTTATAGCTTTATGCAATTGCCTTTCTTTACGAATGTAGCTCATCTTAGTAAATATGTGGATACGTAATTCTATACAGTTTTGAGCTATTTTTGAGTATGCTTTTATCTCTTAATTTTCCTTATGCACTATCATTCCCAATATAGCACTCGATCATTAACAAAAGCACTTCATAAAAGAAATATAGAAGGATTAATAAGTAATGGCATACTCAGAATTCAAAATGAACCAAGATTGAGGACTTGCATTTCTGTATCGTTAACCCAAGCAATTACAGGGAGAAGATACTGCATCAGTTAATCATGGAGAGACTCAAAACCATGCCTACAGCAGACATAGGTTATTTATGTGTTTATTTTTAAAAAGTCTATAATCCAACTTGCAGTTTGTGGAATGGCACATTTTGCATTTTCTAGTAATTTTTCTTTTTAAGACTGCACTGCATAAAATAAGATTCATGTTCTTATGGCATTATTTACTTTTGTCTTGCTTAATTATGATGTTCACAGTGGAGCAGTGTATGAGGCAGTGAATGGTGTTTGCAGGTGATTAAATGCACAGTAATGCCAAGACAGTAGATAACGACAGAACCTGTTGGTTGTGATTATATTCCAGCTCTGCAAACATTATTAACTTATATGAAGAGGGGAAAGAAAAAGGTAAACTCAACAATTTTTATGCCTTTTTCTAGTGCGTGTATTACTTTTTTTTTGCCTTTTTCTTGGGTACCACTGTAAGGGCAGGTGGGTTTATTAATAAAGTACATATTTAAAAGTTCAAAAACTTACCTTACAGGCTGAATCTTTCAGAGTGGTCCTTGCCTGAATATGAAACTGATTCTTCTTAAGCTGGGGAAAAAATGCCTAGTATTAATATTCAGTAAGTTATGGTACATAAAATTTGCACTTTTAGTAGGAAAATGGTCGATTTCTCAGTTTTTAAAAAAATCTGCGTGCTTTTTACACAGTTCCATGTTCACCATACTAAAACCTGAAGTACTTGCCAAAGATAGCTGGCAAAAGGGACAGGATGTATGGTGGTATTTCAGATACAGGATGTGACCACATGGTTGGGCAGAGTATGACCTTTAGAAGGGGAACGTTATAAGTAGTGCACAGCTTCAGTTTAAGATGTTTGGTAATGGGATTGCTGGAGTAGCCTTAGTGCTCTCATAACCATTGATTTTATTTTTTTTAAGAAGCTTTTTCACTTGTAGAAACAGCAGTACATTATGCTGTAAGAAACGATGCCTTCTATTTTTAAAATTAAAGCTGCAATTCAGCTGTGCAATTCAGGTGGCCTGTTTTGGCGATGCCCGTCCCTTTCTGATGTCCAGACATGTACATCCCTATTTAACATTTTCCTGGTTTGACAAACAATTCAATGGCAGCTCCAAACACTGTAGAACCATTTGAGGAGGACTGGTGTAGGGGACAGGATGAGAAGTTCTCACTCTCCAGAGAAACGTCAGTATAAGTCCTGCAGCCTCCGCTTTCTGTGGGGAGGAGTAAGAAAAGTGTAATTTCCTGTTTAGGTGGTACCATAGTTCATATCAACCTAACTACTGTTTTGCTAAATTTGAGCCTCTTCTGCTCTCTTGTGGCTGCTGGGATGGGCATGGTGGGGAGAAATACTTTTATTTCTTAGTGCTGTTTCTAACTTTAAACACTCTGATGCTTTGATCTGGGGAGTTGGGGAAGGTTTCTGTTAGCGAGTAAGCTCTGACTTTCAATGTACCTGATGGACCTTCTTGTAACTGTGCAATGGTCCAGTACAAACTGGGAGGAGGAGTGCGACCCATTTTTAAGGATAATCTGCAATCATTATGCATCTGCTACAGATTATATTTCATTTTCAGTGTAATTGTAATGCTTTTATCCTGCATCAACCAGATATGAACAGCTTATCATACCTGGATGCAGTTTCAGGTCTAATTCATTAAAACTAGTGGAGAGTGCTCTTACTACTTTGTTTGCTGAAGTGAAACATAATAAGTGGGAATTTCACTCATTGTCTGTCTAACCCATTTTTTTTTTGGTCACAGGAACAGTAATGACACAGAACAGTAAAGTAATCCTCATTTTGGAGATTATTTTTAACAGCGGCAGTGGTGCCAATAGCACAGTGAGCCTTGATCTTCAGGTATTTCTATTCTTTGACCTGCTTAAGTACTGTCCAAAGCTCTGCTGTAGGAATGTATTCTCTCAGCTGTAGAAATACCTCATGGAATAGGGAGTATGAAGGGGTTAGAAGTGATCACTGCTTGAATCTAATTTACAGAAGGTATGTCGAAACCATTCTTATTGTTAAAATATGTAGATGATACCTATAAAATGGATTATTAATAAAAACATGTTAGGTTTTCTTCCTATCCCAAAATGGAAAAAGGTAGAACAGAAAAATGGGAGGTGGCGGTAATGTTCGTTTTGTTTTGAGCACATTCCCAAATTTCAATTTTTTGGTTTCATCTATTGGAAACTTTTGCATATAGCTTTCAGTCATTCTTCTCCCTGTGCATTTCATTCTCCTTCCTAGATCTTCTACCAGATCATTAGCAGTTTCATACACTAGTGCCTACTATGGGGCCTCCAGTGATCTTTTAGTTGAGCTCACTTGCAGCTCCTTCTTAGGCACCATTCAGCCACTCTGAAGCTTGTAGCTCTTGTTGTTAAATGATTTTGGGTGCTGCTTCTTTGCACTGAGTCGTAGCTCAAGATAGGAAACATTTGATCAGTTGCAGGGGGTTTTCCTTCCATAGAGTTTCTTAGCTGCTTTGGGTTTTCGTTGTTGTTGTTGTGTTTTGTTTGGGTTTTTGTTAGTTTTGGCAGTTTGGGTGTATTTTTTTTGTTTGATTTTTGTTAGTTTGTTTGGGTTTTTTTGTTGATTTTTTTTGGGAGGAGGGTGTGTGTTTCTTTTTGTTTGGTTTTTTTGTTTGTTTTGTTTGTTTGTTTTTTTTTGTTGGTTTGGTTTGGTTTTCATGTGACTTGCTGTAATGACCCTCCAGAAGGCTTTGCCCAATTTTTATCTCCTCAGTAAGAATTATCATTAATTTCTACACCAATTAGAATAATAACCAATTAGAATAATAACATATCAAGGCATAAGCAAATAATTAGTAACATAGAGCTACCTGGAAAGTGAGATCTTTTCCTGTGCAGGAAAAAAGTACACCTGTACCTTCTGCCCTAACCGAGGTTGAGACTGCCCTTTTTAAATTAAGGTTATTCTTAAAAATATACTGATGAACTAGTTAAAATGACATACTGAAATGGTACATCCTTCAATGGATTATATGCTTTATTTCTGATTCTGAAAAGCAAAAAAATCCTCAAAAGAGCTAATTGTATTGAACAGAGGATAACTTTACCTTGTGACTTCTTCTGTTTTACCACCTACTATGATTTTAAATACAGTGGCAAACGAAGTTATTTACTGACTTGTACCACAAAAATATGCCAAATTCTGGAAATTTCAGTAAATGGGTAATTTATTACGCTTTAAGACTAGTAAGGGGTATGAGATGAGCTGATCTGACCACCTGTGTATGACAGGCATATGTGTTTTACAAAATTACTTTCTTATATTAATCCCTACATTAGAATAAATCACTCCATCCTCAGATTAAACACAGGAAGAGGACGGGAGAAATGATGCTGTGTAAAGCTTGTTAATAAATGAGCCTTTTCATATACTGTTTTGGTGGGTAACATTTCTCAGGTAATCATCTCTTCCCACCTTTTAATTAGACTATTTATGAAATCTTGGCAGGGTTTTTATTAAAGTTAAAACTGTCACTGTGAATTTATTATCTCAGAGTTGCTGTTATAATCCTTCCATGGAACAACAGCAGAACTACATGGACAGGATATATTTTGAAAGAGTTCACATGTAGATGGACACAGAGCAGTCTCATCAGTGCCTTCTGAGTGCTCAAAAAATGTCTAAGGACATAGCTTAACAGCCAGATCTGCTGCACTTCCCACCTCTGGAAGGGATAGCTCATTGAATGACAGTGCTCAGAGAGAAGTCTCTGTAAAAGTTCTCACAGAGGAGTAGTTCTGCCTCACCCTGGATGTCATTGAACCACTGCCAGCATAGGAGTGTGTTTGCATTAGTGACTACTGGTGTTGCAGCAACTGGCAGTGTCACCTTAGCCTTGTGTGGAATTCCTTTCAAATGGCAATATTTTGCAGTATCTGCATGACTCACTAGATCAACTGGGAAGAACCGTTTGCAATGTATGTTTGGTTGAGGAATTCCAGTGTCTTATGTCTGGGTCCTCCAATACACAGCAAACCAAATTCCTTGGACACGGAAGTGGCAAGGGCAGATACGCTAATACAAGTTTTGAGCCTGGAACGGTGCAGGCTTATTTGAGACCAGTGTAGCTGCTTCATAAGGCAGTGTAAGCATAGATAAACCTTGAGTAGCTCTGGCCTTTCAAAACCAAGTGTATCAGTGCCTAAGATGTATGAAAGATTGCATATTGGGTCAAGGGTTTAGGATTATGTAGAAACCTCAGGGTATCTATGTAGACATTCTTATAAAACACACAACAGTTGACCATTTCTTTCTTCAGGGGATTAGTGTTTGTCTTTTCTAGCACTTTTAATAACTTCATGAGGAGTGTCTTCTATATTTTTTAGGTGCTCACAACCTTAAAACTATTCAAATTCAACAAAGTTGTTGTCACAGAAGTAAGGGTAGGTAGAAATATCCACTAGTTGTTATGGCACAGTGATGAAGACCATGCACTCTGTCCTGTGCATTCCTAAAGGGCTCTGCACACATGCCCACCCAGTACCTGCAGTCAGCCCGAACAACTTTTCCTAGCTGCGCTGTGAAATTTGTGTGTCTTTGGGCAGGAAATTGTCTGCTGTGGAATGACATGTCTGCTCAGGAACACTTCAATTTTCAGTTCAAAATTCATTTCATTTCACTGTGGGCATGAGCTAACTATTTAGGAACATAATGAGCTCCCAGCAGCTACTGCAGTTGTTGTGCAGCGGAGGATGTCAGGTGTGGGTTAGTAACTTGCGTGCAGCTATTCATCATGATCACATCAATATGTGAGCTGTGGGAGCTGCAGGTCTGTTAGTTGCTGACTTTTTTCTTTGCCTTTTTTTTTTTTCTTTGCTTATACTGAGACTTTCTGCAGAGGTGCACTGCTTTCTGGCAGTGGCCTTTTTATCTTTTTTAGGGCTTTCTAATTCTGCAGTGTTTTCTTATTTTAAAGCTGATTTGGCGGCAGATTGAGCTCTGCTGTGTGCTCAGTCATGGATTTTGTTGTGACTTTTAGTCTAACCTTTTTGTGTGTTTCCAGTTGGAGAAATAAATTTTTATGCTGTTTAGTGATGATTTTTTTTTTATTCTGCTGCTATAATCGATGCTTGTATTTTGAAGCTGTGGAGCAGTTTGAAGGGATATACAAACACTTCAGTCGCAGACTATGGTTCTCTCAGTCATCAGAGCTCAGAGCAGTGCATGTGTTTATGCAAAGGCCGCAAGGTAGAGGTGTAGGGAAAACATCATTTTCTGTGATGAGAGTTTCAGTAAGAAACTAAACTGGGAAAGAAAGAAGCCCTACATCTCTCCTATCCTAATCCAGCATATATTCAAGTCACATCCTGCTTGTGCTGTCTGAAGGGTATGTAAGAACAGGATGTATTGCTAAGAATAATAAGAACAAACAAAGCAAAAGGTGGAGTTTTTTTGATTTGTTTTTGGAAAGACAAATGTTTGACTACACAGAATTTGTCAACTGCCATTGAGTTAATTGCAGCTGAGCACAGAGCAAGGAATTGCCTTCAAGGGCTTCAAGGAAACATTCTTCACGAACTTTTAAATTTTTTTTCCAGCTTCCCTGGTTGTCTTGAGTTGATTTAAAATTATTCTTTGAGCTTTTCATCACCATAAATTCAAGATTTACTGATTCTCAAGCTCTAAATTCTGCGCTACTGTGGGAAGTTCATGTTAGAGAGGTCTTAAGCATTTCCATCTTAAAACTCTGGCCAAGTTGGGCTTCTGCCATAGGGGCCACTAAGTTCATGTGTCCACAGGAGTATGAAACTGAGCTTCCATGGAAGCTTTCACCAGGAGACCATGCAGGCTGAGTCCTTGGGGTGCAAGTACAAACATCTCATAACTTGAATACTGCAGGGTTCATTTAGCTCCATGTGTATTTCCTCTGTAGAAACAAGGTACTTAAGAAAGGAGGAACGATGCAATTTTTTGGTAGTTTTTCTGCTTCTTTTGAATCAGTAAAACAGCTGCTTGTCATGTCTAATTCTTATTGCTGGTTTGGCCTTTGGAAACGTTTATTGCCTCAATTAACATTCATGTGGTGCTGTTTGTATGGAGCACTAGACTTGGTGAGATGGAATATGCCTCTGTCAAACACTATGTCTTCAGTTAGTAAAAACAGTGTTAGTTATTTTAAATAATATTTTGGGCATGAGGTATTGTCTCTAGTATGGCTATACCTGCAAGTAATAAGACAGCTATTTCATGGGTTCACAGCAAATTGCACCACAATTCCTACCTCTTTTGACGTGTACTTATTGCATAGTAAAAGGTAGCTTACTCTGATTTGAGTCTTGCATTTATTGTAGGGTAAGAGTAGGCTGAACGTTACCACTTCATCAGCAGCATACACAGGGCATCCCCTAAAATCTCTAAACTTTATTTCCCTTTTCTCAGGCTGTATCATTATCCAGCAGCAGCAGAAACTTTAAAAAAACAAGCCAAACAATAGCACCTTATAATATCTTAATGAAAGTAAATATCCTAGTCCAGACTCAAAAAGGATGCTTACAGCAGTGAAAAATACACATGGATAGTGCTGCACAATCAATCTCTGTCTTGAAACTTTTGTTGCAGACAGGTATGTTCCAGGTCTGACAAATCAGGAATAAATTTGGTTTGCCGAAACTGCACTGTCTGTAGCAGAAACACACTTCATGGCTGCAATGTATTAGGTGTTGTTATCATACATTCACAACTCCTCATTTCCATTCCTGGCTCCAGTGAATTTCTGTTGCGTGATTAAATAAGACCTTGAATAAATTTTTTAAAACTTAATAAATAATACATTTAATAAAAAATAAGATTAAAGAAGAGATGTCTTGGTCTATTTTGATACCGCAGTTTGAACTTGGCTGTCATGTTGTGTACATTTTGGATTTGAGTGAAGTCAAAATTGAAGAGATGTGTTCTGGACATAAATTGCACATGTTAGGTTTAATTTCAAGACCTCTCAGAGTAGATGAAATTCTGATATACACTGTAGAGGACTTTACCAAACGTGCTTCCAGAAATTGCAGTGAAACCAGATGACTTACCTCAATATTTATCTAAATTATTGTGGTTCCCATTTGAAGGCTGAATAATAAATATTGATTGGTGAAAATTAATCTACACTTACGGGTTTTACGTGGGGATTTTTGTTTGTTTGTTTAACTTAAAGATTAAATATAGTTATTCCAGCAAGCCTTTCCATCTTCTTATCCAGTATTTTGCTTCTCTGAATGTATTCTCTGGGGAAGAATTCCAGAGACATTACTGTTCCAGTATTCCTGCCCTGCTGTTTCTGCACAGCTGAACTCTTTTTCGTTTGGGCACACTACTGCCCAAACACAATAATACTTGCAATTAGGTAAACATGAAGAAAAACAAAGAAGTTAAGAAAAGACTACAGATAGTTTCTAAAGAACGTTTGTTAAGTGTTTTCTCTGATGAACTGAGTGTAAAATGCTCAGATGGTGCAATACCAACAACTTTAGTCAGTATGGGAAAGGACTGAAGGATGCTCTAGAAAAAGCCAGATTAGCTTGAGGATTAGAGCAGTAAAAAAATTATATATATATATATATGAAAGAATCTATGGAACTCA
Source organism: Psittacus erithacus (assembly GCA_009867235.2). Classification (NCBI taxonomy): domain Eukaryota; kingdom Metazoa; phylum Chordata; class Aves; order Psittaciformes; family Psittacidae; genus Psittacus; species Psittacus erithacus. Next base: position 10,610 of record WYDI02033625.1, on the reverse strand, counting down.
CAGGTCCAAGCTGCAAGCCTTTGCATGTTAAATCAGAACCATGAATTTCTTCCTTCATCTGTAGCAAATGCATCCTTTGAAGAAGTTGAGAGTGTAGCAATTGTAAAAGGAGCTGTGAAGGACAAAGGAGGACCAACGTGACATAACAAACCAGATGAATGTATGATCATACAATCTTGTAAATGAGAACTGAAAATGTAAGGCAAGATTGCTGTACTTGAACATAGTTCTCATTCAAGACCTCATCTTGAGCACAGGACTGAATGGACTCGCAAGGTTTCTTCTGGTTTTCGGTCCCCAAAAATACGTAGCAGTTGTTGAGCAATCTCTGTATTTGGCTGAGAACCTGTGTTTAGCTTTAGAGGGTTGTGTGTTGGAAATGTCTACAACTCATTCTGTATTCAGTTAATCACATCCTCTCTGTTTTCTACTTTTCCCACAGCAATTTGTGCTTTACAAAGTTAGCATCCTTCAATATGAAAATTGAAATATTGTGATTCTTGCCTTGCTGTTGTGGGGAGAAACTCAGAGGAAACAAGGTAAAGGAGTCCAGAGCTGTAAAGCTACAACTTCTGGTCTGAGTATTTATAATTTTAGAATTTTTGCACTGGAAATAGACAGAGAAATTAGCTGAAATCAGCTATATACACTTGAATAAGATGGGAGAAATTGGTGATGAATGCTTTAGTCAGACATACTATGTTATCAGAGGAACATGCAGCCTTTACTTGGGTACTCCTGTGTAACTTGCAATCAGTAATTAAAATAAAACTGCATTTAGCAGTAGGCAAGAAACACATTGTCTTACTGATGAGCGTATAGCTTATTGTACTGCTGATCATTCAACTGCTTGTGTGTGCCCTGATTTTTCTGCCATATACATAAAATATGCAGAAGCAGAGCAGCCCTACAGCATATCATTGAATGAAATATTGAACTTCTGAATGCTTGCTTCCAAGGGCAATCTTTGTTTCATTTTATAATTTGAGTTTGACTACGAAGATGATTGCAATAAAATGGTGGTTCTCCCTCTCTATTAGTAGCTTTTGCTGTTTGCAAACATCTTATTCCAGTGTATTCAGAAAACGTTTGACCAGTCTAAGCAGATGATCTAGTGACACATTTTGAATTTGACTTATAAAGTAAACAGTCTGAGTTCTGCAAGAAAACATGAATGTTTCTACAAAGGTTTAGCTTAGAAGTAGGAGGACAAGTTTTGCTCAAAATGCTGGCTCACTGAAAATGAGATTTTTCATGAGGATATGTTGCTTTTGAATGTTTTTTGTTTGTTTGCTTTGTTTTTGTTTTTGCATAAAATTTTGAGGTCTGGAGTGGAATACCTTCCTGGGCACTGGATTGAGATTAACCTGTACCTGTAAAAATACTTCAACTTCAGAATAATCTGCTAATTAGGAGCCTGCTAGTATTTTGCAGATATATTTTCTACTACTGTGAGAAGGACAAGGAGGAAAGTAATGGACTTTTGGGTTAGCATAGATGTGAGGCTCTTCTGAAAGTCTGTTTAACCCTGTGGCTTAGGGTACATCCAAGTTTGCATGGGATGTGTGTGCTCCAGAGCTTCCTAGATGTTAGATGCTAGGTGTTAGCTCCTCTTGACATTTGGGAACCTTTCAGGTACTGCACACTGAAAGGTATGGGTTGGAGCTGCCTCAGAGCTGTATGGAAGATGGCAGGACATGTCTTTGTCTTGTGGAAGATGTCTGTAGTTAGTGCTCTGTCCACTGATGCTCTTGTACCACCCGTGCGAGTCATAAACTAGGCTTACCAAAACAAGTAGTGTGATAATACAGTGGTAGTTGTGATAGAAGTGGCTGCTGCTTAGTCAGCCCCTACTTCCAGGCTTTAAAGCTTTCATGACTCAGAAACTGAAAACCAGGCTTCCATCTCTCTTCAGAACCAGTTGTCAGGGTCCTGTCTACTGGATGTAACAGCAGCAACAGTTCCTTGGGCATGCATGGACAAAGAGACACTGAAACCTGGGTCTGCCATAGAGGTACTGCAGAAATCAGTTTTATGCCAGGGGCAATTTGATTTTCAGATTGGCCAAGAATAAATTTACTGAAAATGGTCATTTTGTGAATATACTGATTTTTCATCTTTAGGGGTGAAACCAAAATTCTTCTATTGTTTAAATATTGCCATTCAGCACAGAAAGGATGCTGGCTCCAGTGTGCTTTCTCTGTGTGGGTTATTTTTAGGTGTTGTGGAGAAGTCTACCCAATATGGGTTTTTTTTCTTATGTTTTTACCTGAAGGGGATGCTTAGCAACTTTATGACTCTGCATTCATTTTAGATGTAAATGTTGTAGAGCTCTGCGTATGCTTTTCTGTATTAGCAGAGGCCGTGTTTCTTGTTTGAGTGACATCTGTAATTAAGAGACATCCTCAGGTTTTATTAAAATCTGAGAATAATCTAGGTTCAGAATTTTGGCCCTATTTCAGAATCTGGAGATAAATTTCTGATAATGTTTCTTTCTTTTAAATTAATTCTGAAATTGTTTTATTATTTTGTTTTAATTTGCCCTGATTCTCTGACAGTTTAGCAGTAGCTTTGATTTAAATAATTTACTTTTTCCTGTAGCCCTTGGTTAACCAAATCCCAGACTTTTCTATTCTCACCCTGAATCAGATTTCAGTCTTGGCTTTGATAGCTTCCCTACTGTCATCATCAGTTTCTTCTGTATAGACCTAATCTGAATATGTCCCTGGCACTGAGGTCAGATTGACAGGCCTGTGGTTCCCTGAATACTCCTTCTAGCCCTTCCTGTAGATGGGAGTCACATTTGCAACCTCCATTACCCTGGAACCTCCCCAGTTAGCTAGGACTGCTGATGAATGAATTAAAGTGGCTCAGTGAGCACTTCCTCCAGAAGTTCTTACTTTCAATCAGATGTACCACTGGATCTTTCTCTTCAAGTAAAAAAACCAAACAAAATGTGTGTGAGTACTCCTGCCTCCTCCCCCAAACAAATCTAAATGTTAGAAGTTAAAAATTCAGGAGCAAAGCGGTGATTTGGGACATTTTTTTAATTAGGAAAATCCAAGGATTTTTTTCTCCACCATGTTCCATTTTCTGTATGTGCCAGCTGTGTTTAAAGCCAGGAGTTTTAATTTAAAATACACTGAAATTAATCCCATGGAGCAAGAAGAATCTCTCAGGCATGAAGGGTAATAGTGTTTCTTCACTGTAGAGAAAATTATTTTGTTCACTTTCTAAGGAGATTTTATACAGTGGCTCATAAGTACTTTATGAAAGAAGACACAATACTTGTCCTTCATGGGTGAGAAATTTTGTGTTTCCTGGGATTACTGCCTTTCTCTAATCCGGTTTGTTATCAGCTATTGTGGGAGGAAAAGAGCAGCAGGGGTTTTGGGTCTTTCTGCAACTGAAGAAATGCCAGTCTCTAAATTAATCTTTCAGGCAAAGTAGAACCCAGCAGTTATGGTAACGATCTGATCCTGGTTTGAGAATGGATGGAAGCCCTTGCCATCTGCTGCGAAGAACAGCCGTTTCCCATGACCCATTAATTAAGCCTGTACCAGCATCATTAATGGCCCTATTTGTACAAGAGAGTGGATCTGCGGATATGTTGGAGTGTGAGTCTGTCTGAATCAGAAGAAATTGTTCCTTTACCTCTGCAGTGATTGGTGTTCTTGCAGAAATACTGGTCTTGATGACTGGTGGTGTTTTAACTGGGTGTGTGCAAATGTTGACTGGACATTTGCGTATTGCACAGATGATAGCCTCTGAAGAAATGTTGGCAGATCTTTGAACTCCCTCACCAGTGATTCATGTTTCTGCACATTGGTAGAACAGAAAGGCTCATGGATGTGGATGAATTGGTCTCTGAAATAATGGGCTTTTGCTGGTGATAATTTCTTTGCACATGCCTCCTTTGGATTTGAGAAGTGGGCTACCACAGCATGGAGTTTTTGGAGGCACTGTCAGTGCTGTGTTCAGGGATCTCCTCTCGCACTGTTGGGGTCCGACTACTGGGAAAAGTCTGATCAATCTGTGTTTTTTACGTATCTTACAGTGAATTCTAATGCACAAGTATGGGGGGATTCTTTTAACCCTCTTAAGGGAGGATCAGCAAGTTTGAAATGGGTGCAGAGTCCTTAAGATACTAACTGTTACTCCTGGAGAAGTTAGCAGGAGAGCTGTCTCTTCCCTGACAGCACAAAGATCAAAAAAATACAAATGTCAGAGTATCCTAGTTGGCATCCAAAGTGAATGAGTCACTCCTAATGCTACTAAAAAGCTAATTCTGCCTTGACTTCAAAGAAAAACATCAAAGGCAATTTTGCTGTTTATCCAGGTGTTAAAGAAAGAGCTTTTCCGTGCTCCTGCTACTCTAGCTCAGAGTACGGAGGAGTGTCATGCTTGCTTGCTATTGATATTGAAATCGTTACATTCAAATGAAGCTTATTGAATGTGTTGCTGACACAGGCAAGGGAACTACACCAGCAGTTTGACAACTGCTCTGTGATTTTTATGGAAGATAAACCACAGAAGAGAAATGAGATAAGACAGCAGGAAATTAGGAGGTGTTCCGTGATTTTCCTGAACAGCAAAGATAATATTCTTCATGCAGTCTTTCCCATAACTCGCTGTTATTGCATGTTTCTCTTTTTTTTTCACATCTCAAAAGCCTCCTTGGCCTTCTGCGTCTCTTGGTGTTTATGCATACACTGTCTTGGCTGTGTGTGGCAATGACCATCATGCACAGAAGTAGCCTTCTTGGCACAGTTTCTACAGACTCATGGTGCTTCCGTAGCAGATGTGAGGCTCTTGAAGAGAAGATTAATTAAAGACATAAAGCCCAGTGGAAACTGGCACTTGGAAGATTCTTCCTGAAAGGTAATACTTGAAAGGCCCTGCTCAAGTAGAAGGAGATGATGATAATGATGGTGAGAGAGAAATAAGAGCAACTTTCTGGTTTTAGCTAGGACTTCACTCAGATGCTGGGGCTAGAAACGTATGCAAGACATCTTCTGAAAGAGGCATAAATTATGAGGATAAAGGAAAAAATTCTTTCACATCACCCTCCTAGTAAAAGTGATCAATTATATGAAATAGTGACTGTTCAGGAAGCCTGAAAAGAAATGAGTTGCCAGTAACATGGGCAGTGGAATTGAGTATGCCCTCAGCAGGTTTGCTGGTGACACTAAGTTACGTGGTTCGGTTGTTAACGGTAGAGGGAAGGAATGCCATCCAGAGGGACCTTGACACATGTGAGAGGTGGGCCAATGCCAACCTTATAAAGTTCAACAAAGCCAAATGCATGATCCTACACCTGGGTCAGGGCAATCCCAGGCACAGCTACAGGCTGGGAAGACAAGTCTTCCAGATTCAGAGCAGCCAGCAGGATGTTGGTCTATGAGAAACCGAACATGCAGTGTTCAAGGCCAGGGTGGACAGATCCCTGGGCAGCATGGTTTAGTGTGAGGTGTCCCTGCCCATGGCAGGGGAGTTGGAACTAGATGATCTTAAGGTCCTTTCCAACCCTGACTGTTCTATGATTCTATAAGAATGAAATTTGTTTTCTTCCATAATTAACACTTTGACTAGAAAGCTGTTGGGATAAACCATCAATTTTTGCTGTTATGCCATTTTAAAGGTATTTTTAAGACTTTATTTCATGGATTTTCTTTCTTTTTTTCTGATTTTTATGTCTTGAGAACTTGTGAGTAAACATAGCACTCTGGAAGTGAGAAATTCTTTTGTTGCCTGATGCATGTGAGCTCTCTGCTAACATAACCTATGCTCCCATTCTCTATCTTGTCTCTTTGTCTCTAACATAAGCTGTTGGTTTAGTCCACTAAAAGATCACCCATACTGCCAAATTGATTCCCTTATATTAGTGACACATATACTGAGCTCATGATACCATTATTCATGTTTCCCTTTAGTAGTGACCTACAGCTGAATTTGAATCTGATCCATGGGGTGAATTGTGTCAATTCTATACTCTCCTTTCTCTCCAGCCATCAGTATTCAAAATCCTTTCTACTGTGTTTCAGCTTTTTGCAAGAATTATTGTTTGTGCTTTGTATCATTAGTAATAGAGATGTAAAGTATGTTCACAGGATGAGTGGAAAAAGTAAATGTCATAGTAGACAAAAGCATTTTCAGGCAGTGATTTAAATCAAGGATGGAGAACTTCTGAAAAATATGAATAATATCAAAGCTGCCTTCATCTCTTGAAGGTAATGTAACATGCTGCAAGTGCATTAGATTTTGGAAATGCAGCTGGGGTCTTACCAGCACAGATAATAACTTCGGAAAAGTTAAGTTTCTACCATGCACTTTAGCTTATTTATCTCTGGATTAGAGGATAATATTTCTCAAATACCTCCTGAAACTTCACAACTTTTTGCAGAATCTATGAAGAACCTGAACTGAAGGTGGTCTGAAAACTTCTGAATTCAGTGTCAGCTGTCACTGTTGTAACGTCAGTTTCTATTGCTCAAATTCAGGGCCTGAGAAGAAAGATTTCATGTTAAAAGTTAGGAAAAATAAAGCATGCCTTGACTCAAGGGAGTTTAAAAATGTGCCTCATTAGAGGGGTTCTAAAAAAAATCTGTGGAGGGAAGAACAGAGCCAGCCAGTCTCATTATTTAATTTCACTGTTTCTTGCTCATCCTTGCATGTATGTGTGTGGACAGTATGTTTTCTGGAGCCTGCTAAGCTCAGGAAGCTTTCAAAGTGCCTGTACACTTTTTTTGGAATTCATCATATTTATTTATATCATATTTGTAAAGAATTGAATTAGTCTAATATTTACAGGAAAAAAAATTCCCCAAGGTGATACTCTGTCTTTGTCCGTACACATGCACATGTATATTATATATACACTTTGTGCTAATAGAATTTGCCTGCCTACATGAACCTAACCATATAAAACGTACCATAACAGTTGCAGGTATGGGGCTGGAAGGAAAATGAGAATTGCTCTGGCCTGGCATTCAAGGCAGGATCAACTATAATTACAGCATTCCTGATGAGCTTTTGTTGGACCTTCTTATCCTGTAGCATGCTTTATGTTGGAAAGAGTTTTCTAATGTATCACTTGCATTTGCGGTGACCTGCTCAGAGCTTGCTCACTTGCCCAGTCTCAAGGGGGATGGACAAAGGGTATGGTGAGGGGAGAGCCAAAACACCATGGGCTTGGATGGGAGCATGCCTGAAGGGAAGGGGAGGAATGAAGGAGTATGTGTCCATGGCATGTAGAGTGAGCAGGAATGAAAGGGCATGTGGAAAGGAAGGACAGCATAAGTGCCATGAAGGAAGGCTTTGATATCTTGCATGTTTCCTGTACCTACTTCTGGTTTAAATTATTTGGTAAGTCAAGGAAGTGGAACTGCTTAACTCAAAACAGTTGCCTAAAGCGTAGTCTTCCTGCATGTAGAATATTTTCTCTGTTGAGAGTTAGTTATGTGGGCTGAATATTTGATGTTGAATTTTGGTAAACTAGATAAAATAACAAAGCAGTTTTTTATAAACAAAATACTTTTCATTTGCAAACAGAATAGTTGTAACAGCAAAAGAATCTGGATATCATGATGTTTAAAATGATAAAAAGCATGTATATATTTTTTTTTTTTTAAATCCAGGATCATCTTAACTTTGTTCTCACCCCAGTAAATATGTACAGTTATGTGCTCTATTATCATAGAGTAGAATTAAATGAAGAATACAAGGTGATGTTTATGATCACAAATGCATTTTCATGCATGCAAGCTACTAATAAAACTACTAAGTGTAAGAAAGAAAGCGGTGTAGAAATAAATTTCATGTACTTGCATTGATTTTATAATAGTAAGTGGTATTTGGCAAGATCATCAACCAGAGATGAGGTGTTCACTCTGTTTCTGCCACTTCATATCTTCTAATATAAAGAAATACAGCCAAGATCGCTGTTCATGTCTCTTGAAAAATAATCCTGGGGATTATTTTCATTCTCTTGAGATTCTTCTCTAGAGAGATATTAATGCCAGTGAAATGAGTAACAGCTTTTACTGTTCATCTCTTTTTGGGTTTGGGTTTTTATTTCAAAATTTATCTGTATTTTGGAAGACACAGAATGTTTACAGTAAAAATTCTAAAAAGCTATCAAAGGGCTGATCACATTCTGGGATGTTGCCAGTGTTGCCAAAAAGTGTTTTTTTTTTTGGGGGGGGGGGGTGGTGGGAATAATTCTGAAGGGATACTTAATAATTTATGGCTTACAAATATTCCTCCCCCAATGGTTCAGCATTGCCAGGGTTTTTTTCTGTCTATTTTGACAGTAATGTTTTTGCAGCAGTTTTTACTTGATTTTTCTATATGCTTTATTACATTTCTCATACGTTCAAGATTTTACGTTAATTGAAACTGTATCAGTCACCTCAGTGTTTCTGCCTTGATTATATGGAGCTATATGCCTGCTCTTAAACATGTACCGAGTGGGAGCAGCTCATGTTTTAAAAGGTGAGCATCTCTCTGCCTCCTTAGCTCCAGTTTAGATCACTACATCTGCTGTGGGTAAGCTGTCATTAGCATCCAGAACAATCTACTATCTTAATGCATATTGTGAAAAGTGCCTTTTGTAATCAGTTTTTGGGATCTATAGAAACAACACCATAATGTTTCTGAGTCAGTTGACTCTCCTATCCTTAGATGGGTGGCTGCAGAAGGCTGTGCTGGACAGACAGAAGGAGAATATGTGGAGTTTGCTGGCAATTGGTTGTGTTTATTCTACTATCTTAGTAGCATGCTTTCTATTTAAAATCTGTGTTAGGAAGGTGCAGTAAGTGTTTAGGAGCAGGCAGAAATAATGCGTGTAAACCCAAAGCAGTATTGAATCCAAGTCAATTTAGAAATGTTAATAAAGATATTTCATCCCACCACTCTAATCTTCCTATTCCTTGTTTTCTTCTCTGCTGCACCCCAAAGCAAACACCACAGACAGAAGCACGCCAGTAGTGTCTAGTAGGATGCATCTTGTTCCTCTCCAAAGCATTGGTACTGTTGGTACTACTACAAAATATGAGTCTTTCTGGATTAATTATACCCTTCTGGGATCTGAAGCTCTCAACTGCATGCTAGTTTCTTTGTATTTGATTTTTTAAAATACAGGTTTGCAATGAATAATGTTTAGTACCTCTTCTGGTAACTAATTATTCTTGTATCTCCCCTTTTAAGTGGGTGGTGGAAAAAATGTAGTGTCATTACAAATAGAAATATTTAAGGAATTAAAATTGAGCAGTACTATTTTTATGCATTTCAAGTGAATGGGTATATGGAGGTACTTTGGGTAAAACATTTCACCTCCATCTTCAGAAAATTGCTATTAGGATCTCCAAGGCAACTTATTTCTACTCAAGTAGAGAGTGCTGGGATCTAACAGGTAACCATGACACAGTAATCCATTACAGAGATGCAGTTCAAGGCATGTATAATGAATTAATAGAATCACAGGATAGTTTGGGCTGGAAGCGACCTTTAAAGGTCATCTAGTCCAACCCTCATACTACTTCCTCCTTCTCAGTGTTGTAGTTTGGGGTTGGTTTCCTTCCATTCCCTCCTCTGCTGCAGGAGACATGATATTCTGCAACACTGTTTTTAGCCACAGTAGAGAAAGGTTTTAGCTGTAGATGGACTCAAAGCGCATAGTTCCTTTGAGGTACTTGATGTGGATCACATTGTATCAGGGATGCTTTATAGCCAGACCCTGGGCAGTGCTTTCAGTGAAATACTTGTAACATCAGCATTTACAGGTGCTTGTTTATTTTTAATAAGAATAAGGTAGGGAAATTCTGTCTACCAGGTAGGGTTTCGCGCTGTACGTTGTAAGAAAATGCTGCTGGGTCTTTCCTTAACAATTCAGTGGCAGCTGCGTAGTTTTTACCGGCTGGTCCGGGCTCTTTGACCCCAGTAGTTGGAAATTTGCACTGTCTTTCCTCTTTCTATTGCTTAGGAATATATTATTATAACATCGCATTAGTGAAAACTGAGTTAATGTTCAGACACAATTATAATTGACACTGAGTCAGCTGTTTTATTTGGGATGGAAGGAGGATATTCTTTGTGTGTAGTATCTCTTAGTGTTACTACGTTAATACTCCCACTCCCTTCTATATATAGGTCCTGCATTAAACCAAGCAGCACATGTGCTATTCTCTCTTTTTGAGGGTTTTACGCTAGGTGTTTTGTGAGCCATACTGCCCCTTAGCTGTTCTGATATATGAAATACAGGGATTTTTAAGAAAGTCTTTTTATTCTGGGTGGGTTTTCTTTTCTTGTTATTAGTATTCTGTTGTTTAAAGGAATATTGTCTATAAATCCTGATCCTATTTCTGCTCCCATCAAACATTAAACAAGTTCAATGACAAATTTTTTGAGAGTAGGAGGGCATTTTGGCCAGGTATCATAAAATCATAGAATAGTTAGGGTCGGAAAGGACCTTAAGATCATCAAGTTCCAATCCCCTTCATGTACTGGAAGGCTGCTATGATGTCTCCACGCAGTCTTCTCTTCTCCAGGCTGAACAGCCCCAGCTTTCTCAGCCTGTCTTCATACGGGAGGTGCTCCAGTCCCCTGATCAT
>WYDI02033616.1:0-32049 GCA_009867235.2 Psittacus erithacus | reverse complement strand
CTGTACTGCTCCCAACCCCATTTAGCTCCGGGTCAGCAAAGCGGCGGGATGGTTTCACAGAAGACCAGGGTTTTAATAAAAAAAAAAAAAAAAAAAAACACAAAAAAAACCCACAAAAAGCCCACACAAGAAACCACCACACACACAAAAAAAACACCACACAAAAAACTCCACAAAAAAACCCCAACCCCCCCCAAAAAAAACCCACCAAAAAAAAAAACTAAACACAAAAAACCCCACACAAACAAAAAACCCACAACAAAAGATCCAAACACTCCAAATCAAAAAAAGACCACAACAGCCAAACCAACAATAAGAATAAACCCATACATCTTTGTACGAGATTTGTGTGACATGGAATTTAGCTCTACAGCTTTTAGTGGCCTTTACATTCTACTTCACAATATTCTAAGCTTTCCACAGGATCATCCATTTTCTTTCTTTTCCTCTTAAACTAAACCTCATAATTTATTTCTTCAAATATACATGCATTCCTCCACACAAGCAATAATCTTTTTGCTTCTACTATGATCTTACTCAACACAAATGTTCACCAGTTTTAGTGAAACAAGTTTAAATTGGCTCCTTTAAAACAGGACTTGCAAATTCTTTTATGGTTTGAGTTAGTTTGAGCTTTTAAATGTATTCCTTTATGATAGGCTTAAGCTGACATAGTTATCCATTCCTTATGTGCATCAGAAAGCTGGACAAGGTAACTGTCAACTTAACCAGGATAACTTTCCATATATATCCTCTTAGATCATAGCAAAGATGACAGCGTTCAAACTGTCATCCAAATCAGTGAGAAGTGTCAAAACAAATGAGAACTGCCCACATGTGCCATATGCTGGGAAGGGAAGTGCATACACAGGCAACTGCCCTGCAGAGTCTTTATTTTACCTTAAATTGTTAAGGCAGAGTTTTAATTCTGCCCACGACAGTTTTAAAAGAAAGCAAGTCCTTAACCTCTCTCACCTTCTGGGAGCCAGCTTTACTCCTACTGTCAAATCAATAGGTCAAATTGATCCAACCACGTTGCTTTCCAACACACAAGACCGGGCTTTCATTTCACAGAATGGCTTCTAATGGAATTAAGATCTAAAATGCAATTGTAGCATTAGGAGGTAAGTGGGAACTGAAAAGGGGAGATATTTCTGCTTCCAGCAGGAAATACAATTGATCACACAGTCAGACTTCACTAGACAAAGCAGAATTCCTGTGATCTAGAAGTTCAAATGCCCTATGTACTCAATTTCATGCACCCTACTACATCTTTTAAGAAGGCAAGTATATTCCCATTAAGTGAAGTCTTACTGTTACCCACCCAAGACTCTCCTGCAGATGCGTGCAAAACAAGGGTTGCTTTGCCATTGATCTCACTTGTGTAACACCTGGATTTCAGCAACACCAGCAAAGCTGAAATGCAACACTTCATATACGCAAGAGGCCAGTACATTTCTGAAATGTTTCACAGCCCTACATCCTGTGACATCCACCAGACACCTCCTCCTCTCCACCACACACCTCCACAAGAGATGCTGGGCAGGCCAACTTCACATGATTTTGGTAAAGCAAGAGCCTACCACAACTCTACTGAAAAGCAAACACACTGTTAGTCTGGAAGATCAAACAGTGCAGGACAGGCCACCTTGTGGGCAGGAGAATTCAAGCTAGACGAGGAACACAGTAGACTTGTACTTGATTTCTTCCTCCTTTTTTCTAAAGGGAAGAAGTCCCATTTCACCCTCCTGTTTAAGGGGCCATCCCTCCCCCATTTTATTTTACTTTTCCTTTCCTTTCTCTTTTCCTTTACCCTCTCCTTTCCTTTCCTTTTTCATTAGTTTTTGCCTCTTCCCCCTCTCCCTGCTTCCCTTGCCCTCCTCTCCCTCTCCTCCTTTTCCCTCTCCCTTTCCTGTTTTAAGTCAAACAGCTGCCAAACCCTAAAAACAATCAGAAGATGACACATGCATGCATGCATGCAGCAGGCTTGATACCTATCCAGACAAAACAATCTTCAGGCCAAACTGAATGTTCATGTAGCCATTTGCATCATCATGCATGGAGGCTAAACTTCTCAGAGACCCAGACAATCACAATGCAATTTATTCCCACTGGCAAGATAACCAGGCTAACTTAACTGACAGACCTGCAAGAAACTCATGGCTGATGCTCCTGTTGCTATCTGCACCCAACTGTATTTCAAGAATTCTGAGAAGTCCTTCTAAGCCAGGACATAACTTGAGCATACTGAGGACTGAGCAGAAGGGTTACAGAGAAAAGATGGAAAGGACAAACTACAGCAGCAAGCATGAAACAGGGAACAAGCATTTCAGGAAGAGAAGGCGCCATGAAAATACATTTCAGAAGAAATGGCTCCATGAAAATACAGAATGAGGAGTTGCATTACAGTTACTGTGAAGCAAATGTTGCCGAGAGCCTTGGCCAGTGTTTTTTCACCTGTTAAAGTTACTGCACATAAACTGACACACAGGCAATGTTCTGCCCAAACTCTCTGGAAACACCCTATGCAGGATGCAGGAGTCACCATCATTATGCATCAAAGTAGATGCTACATTGCTCCTGAAGAAAAGCCAGGGCCTGCTGTTCAGCAGAACAAGCCTATGATCTGCAGATACTGAAGTGCCCTCATTCTAGAGACCATTGTTTCTTCAGAGACATGGGGAATATAGAGGACGTGGCAGGATCTGCATATATAGCAGTGTGTCAGACAAGCAATGTCACTATGTCAGAAAATATTTATAACATTGTTTGTGCAGGGTATTTGTGGTTTCCACTTTCTTCACCCATCTTGCACACCTACTTCCTACTTTCAAGAACCCAACAGATTGGACTGAACAGATTCCTTCCTTAAATAGCATTCCCTAAGACCCAACTCAAAAAAAACTAACCTGAGAACAAAAAACAACAGCTTTCTGCTTTCCTTTTTAACATATCTGGCAGTAGTGATGATATCTTACTGACGTCACTCCATAAAACAAAGGGAAACATTCTGCAAGGAATTTAGATTCCAAAGGCTGTATTCCGCAGGAAGATTCCTGCATGGTGAATTTTTTTTTTATCAATACAGTAAGATTCACTTATTATTAGAGATATCTATCCTTCAACTAAAGCAAAGCAATCTCTTTTCTAGGGTTGAAGACTCCTCTCTCCCTCCTCCCCCCAAAAAAAATGCATGTCTTCTGATAAAATTGTACCTAATGCAAACCAGTAAGACACGTTCATTTGACTGCTTACGATAAGAACATTTCTGTGAGTTAGAATCACACTTGCAGCTTACCCTATGTCTATTCCAACACTGCTTCTGCTAAACAGCCATTTTTGCAGAATTCTTTGTAGGTTCTGGGAGAGCTCAGAAAGGGGCTGCTAAGCACTCAGCTCCCCCTCACCATCTCTATCAGCTCAGTAATGACATCATCTTTCTTCAAAGCATCTAGTGTGAAAACAGGCAAAGTGGGGATATTTTGTGGAGTAAATGGAGTTTTCTCTATTTTATTTCTTAACAATTTTTCTCAGGAAGGAACTTTGCCTTCCAAGAAACAGTCACATGCAGCATTTACCCTAAGCTATGCCCTTACCTTTCCTAAGACAGTGAGGCAAGGCTTAGGCTCCAACTCTGGCTGTTCCAGTTTCACCACTCCTACCCAGCCATATTCATATAGGTCTTCCTCATCATTGCTATTACACAGTCCAAGTGGATGCATCTGAAATAGAATCAGAAAGAAACCTTTAGACCATCAGTAGAATTCAAAAAATCATAGATTTCTTTTGAATACCTTAGTTTATAACATACAGATTTTTTTATTAAGGTACACTGGAAAAACTGAAACATAAGGCTGATATATGGAGAGTTCAATACATTTCTGAAGCATGCTATGAGTAAAAAAAAAAATCTTGGAGTGTTGTATGAGCTCACTCTCATCTTGCTTATGAAAAACCATTTAAAGATCCCAATCACTTACTATTTTTCAAGATTCATCACCAATTCACCTGTATTTTTATTTTTTGGGGGTGGGGGAAGAAGGGAAGCCACTGCAATACTAGACAGGGTAGAAGCCTCTGCCCAACTCTTAATTCACAATTTCTTCTTTTATTTGTTACTAGTTACTATGGCACAGTACTGAGCTGTCAACAGCCTCACAGAGTCCAGTTGCTCAACTTCCTCCCTTTAAAAGCCTGGATGAACACTGAGGATGAATCACTCCTGAAACTCAGCATCTGATGGCTAAACTATTCAGCATAGACATAAAAACAAGGAAGGGAGGCAGGCAGAGAGTGTTCTCTCCAGAATTGCCAGGGCATATTTTTCAACATTGTTAACCCCAAAAAGGAGTCCATAGGATCCTTTAGAAGTAAACACAAACCTTTTATATATATTAACTATCTAAAGAAACAGAGAATCATCACCTTGATATAATTCCCTTGACGGACATTATATCAATTGAGCTTTGACACCATAACCCATATCTAAGAAGTTTCTACTTCAAAATCCTTGAAATGTGCTGGGACGCTTTCCACACACTTGAAAGGGCAAAGCTGAAACCACAACTCAGGTGCTTTTATCCAAGGTTACAAAATCTGAATACACTGCTGACAGGGTTAAAATAACTTCAGAAAGAGCTACACCAGTTTTAAGCGAGTTTGTGTTACAGAGCAGACAAACAGTAAACCAACAAAGGAGGAACATTTCACTTTGTTACTCTAGCACCTCAAAAAGTCCTAATGATTACAAGAAAACTTCCACTCTTCTGTTGGTTTGTTGGCTTTTTTTCCCTGCCTGCCCACATAAGGCACTGCAGTGTTACAAACCACCATGTGAACAACTCAGGATCTCCGTACTGTCACGGGATAAAAATCGTGGTCTTTTTCCCAACCATACAAAAAAATACTTTCTCTGCCCACCTTACTCCAGAAAACATCTTGGAAGAAGGCCAAGAGGAACAGAAGATTCTTTCCACAGCCACTTTGCTCCAGAATACTGTTATGTCCCAACAGCTTCCAAGTGTCAATAGCCCTTCGGCTCATAGCTAGCAAGCAGATTCTGCAGTTACCATCCCTGGAAATGAAGATAAGCAGGGAGCTGAAAACACCTCTTCCTTTTACAAAGCCTGTGTTTCCTTACCTTTAAAAAGAAACTGATGATTTTGCCACCTTCTCAACCACAATACTGCCCAACACCCTGTCTCCAACAATGCTCCAAGCACCTGAGAAGACAGCCTTCCTGTTTAGAGGCAAACAAGCTGCACATTACACACAACTCTGAAGACAGTTAAACATTCACAGTGTAGAACATTAAAGGCCTCTGAAAAGGGTTTTCAAGACAGTCAGGAATTTGCAGCAGTCAAGCATGGGCATACCCCTAGCTCAAGCATCTCACCTTCATACATAGGGCGTGTACTCTATGTGGCACCAAGCACCCAGGCATTTACTAAAACCAAAGTTGAATTTCTGAACACTCCTGTCTTCTTCAAAAACCTGACCTGGAAACGGACCTATGCACAGCTTAGTAGACAAAAATCACAGGTCTGGAAGCAGCGGAGCCCTCAAAACTCAAATAACCTTGACACTTCTATCAAGAACCAGCAAATCACTTGAACAAAAAGCTTTGCTAGACCTTTGGGGTGCCACAGCAAACAATTCCTTATAATTTGAGACTTCAGTAAAACAACAAAAACCACACAAAGCCCCAACAAACAAACTAAAAAACCCAAACCATTTTCAATCCTGATATGAATATTAACTTGATGCAGTTGGAGGGGCGAGTGCAAGGCACAAGATTTAGCACTCTGAAGTAGTTATCAGCAAACAAACCTCTATATGGTTAGACCCCCACGGTAAGAGTAACTGTCCAGAAAAAAAATCTCTTTCCTGTAATAAGTCATGACCAGAAGAAAAAAAATGTAAGAACTAGTAAGAGAGGAAGATGGAGAAATATAACATGGGGAAAACATAACCCCTTTTTTAAAAAAGGAAAAAAAAGGAAGCTCCGGGAAACTACAGGCCAGTAAGTCCGAAATCCATGCCCAGCAAGATCACAGAGCAGATCCTCTGCAACACTCTGCTGAGACAAATGGAAAACGCAAATGGAAAGGGAGGCGACTGGCAACAGCCAACACAGCTTCACTAGGGGCACAACCTGCATGAAAACTTTACTCCAATTTCTTTAAATCTTATTCCAGGTTCACATCATACACCAACAGCAGAGTTTTGCTGCAAGAGAGACTGCCACATCATTTGGTTCCTGCCTTCAGCAGACCATAAATCAGCAGAAGCTGCCAAGGCTGAAATTACCAGATCATTTTGACTCTAGCTTCAACCCAAATGGAATAATGTGACCCCTAAAAAGGCACTTGTCTCTCTCTGACAAACTGATAGCCAAATTCATTGTCTCCATGGTTCCCCACAACAGAACTGCAGGACTCTGTCTCCTACTGTATGAAAACAGTGATATGCAGCTTCCAAGGCCTTTATGATGACCACTCCTGTAGCATAACCTCACAAAGCTCCTGTCTTCCAACCAGGAGAAGGCAGGTACAGAGAACATACCCAGTATGTTCTTCTTTTCAGCAGAGGTATGTGCTCTTGAGAGGAAAACGTTAACAGGAAAACCTTCTCATCTCACTATACCAGATTAGCCAAGAAGTAAAACTGAGAAATGACACGCATTAAAAGGAAGATTCGGAGAGCATCATGTGCTTTCAGCTCCCTTTGACAAAAAATACACATGACAATATTAACTAGCAGTACCTGAGGTTTACGTATCATGCAGTAGGTACCAGGCACTAAGTCTGAAATTTTGAGACAATTCTGGAATACAAACTTAAAACAAAAAACAATTTGTGAAACTAAATGAACTGTTCGAAAAGCTGCATGGGACTTCAAATGGAAATGTGGAATATGAAATGGGGCTGGAGAGCAGATAAGAATGAAGAACTGTATGAGATCTGAGAAACATCGGTTATGATTCTGGTAAGAGGTGACTTCTGCTCAGATTTACTGATGACTATACAGCTTTCTGAAACTCCTTTTCCAAATACCAACAGTCCTGAACCTAGTCTAAACAGCTGCATTTCTGAGGAAGCTTCTGAACTCTATCCTGGTGCAAGAACCTTAAAAAAAAAAAAAACAAAAACACAAAAAAACCCAACCAAACAAAAAACCACCCCATTCCTGCCAAGTTTGTTAATAAAGGCAAAAAAAAATTTTTTTTTTTTGCCTTTGTTAATAAAGGCAAAAAAATTAAGTAGGAACTCATTTCCTCAGTACAGGACTCATGCTGTTCACAGCTGTATTCAAATTCTTGTCTAAACCCATGAATTGAACCCACTTAGAACACACACTTTTACTCACAAACTATAGCAAGGCTGTACTCTATGAGCTAGTTACTAGATGAAAGCTGTTCTCTGGCTAGAAGACAAAACCAAATGGCTGTCTCAGAAGATTTCCCCTCCAACACGGCCATGCTGGCTACAATCATTGCTGTCCAAGGACAAGTGTGACCACAGCGAGTGGATTCCCTTTTGTAGCCCAAAAAGCCAGGCACAGAATGCCATCTTACATTTCCTATCAGGGCACAGAACACTAAAGCAGAGAGAAGACTGAAATTTATTAAACCACCACACAATGGCAAAATGATCTTGCACATGAGAAACCTCAAACCCAAAACCAAAACCCAGTGTAAGCAGTATGCAAAACTAATAGGGTGCTGCAGGCTTTGTGCTGGCAAATGCAGAGAACTTATTAGGTACATCTGCAGGCTACAAACTCCTGAGGATTTTGTTGCATCACTTTGGAATCTCACCAGAGTAATTACGGAAATGAATTACATTATCCCACTACTGCTCCCTCAAAATCTCCCTATTTCAGGAAGGGACAGTTGACAAAAACATTGCACTGTTCAATTAAAATCACGTGCACCGCAAAGGCAAACTGTTCCTAGGCTATTTGTTCCAATAGATCTGAAGATTTGCAAGACCACACAAATACTCATCTAAGGGGTAAATCAGACACATCAGTCATCAGCTCTGTGCAACCATTAATACATCAGGGCAACTCATATTCAAGTACCCAGTGTCAACTCTTTTAATACAATGGCATTATTAAGTCAATGGCAGGCTGTGAAATCTATCATCTTACTAATATTATCATGACCAGAATTTGGAAACATGACCTCTGTGCCCACTCCCGAGCACCTCTCCCTCTGGGCTCTTCTGTGATAGCACTCTTCTCATCTTAGTGGGTACTCTCATCTGTTCACACTGATCAGATTACAGACTTTTAATGCTGATCATTTAAACCTCCACTCAAACCATCTTCCTCGTCAACCTCATCCTGATCGCATCCCTCATGGATAAGTTACCAATGGCAATCTGATCACCTTCCTCAAAATTCCACTCCTGCCCCACTGGCCAAATGAAGGCATTCACTTCCCCCACCTCAGAAACACATTTGGGTGTTTGCATAACACTTTTACAACATTTCCAAAAATCCTTCACTGTGCGTGTTTCTGCAGGGAGTGCACATATCTTCTTTATTCAACTCATCAATTGCCATTTTACCTACTTCAACTTCCTTCTCCCTGAACACACCAAGCGTTATAGTAACATTTCTGACCGGCACCGTCAGAATCATGTTTGTGGTGCATCACTCTTAGCATGCGAATTTCCACCCAGGAATTTCTTTTCTGAATAAATTTCTCTCTGGCTTCCCATCCCAGCCAACAGCATTTCATTCACACTCCATGTTGAGATTCCAATGGCTAACAGGAAAGCCAGCTTTGCTGGTCACTGGGGTTTGGTCCATTCATAGGGGTTGTTTGGTTTTAGTTGCTTAGGGTTTTTTGTTGTTTTGTTTTCAATTCACACTACAATTAAGGATCCCAGAGGGGTTAAACATAAAACAAAACCAAAAAGGGTACATTAACACCATGTGAAACTCACAAGTGAGCTTCAACCTTCAAGCCATTAAATCCACGTGGTATATAATGCCACCAGGTATTTATTGGCTTGAGTGTGGAAGCAGGACAGTTAATGTCTGCACACACAGCGATCCCATTATGTTGCTTTGGTGCTCATGCTAGCTTGGGTAAAACCAGGCTGGCATTTCTGTGTCTTACATAGTTCCAGGAGTTTGCAGAGAGACAGAGCATGTCAACACTATGAACAGATTTCCCAATTTCAGTTCTACCGAAAACAACACAACCCTAAAAGATCTTAACTCTTTCCCTTTCCGGCCAAAACATGAGTTCTGGTAAACACAACCTGAACAGTCTTAAGAACTTCAATAACATTCCTTTGAGACTCAGCATTACCTTCCCAACTTTCTCCTGGTTGAATTCTTTATTGAAAATTCAATTCTTCAAATCCCACAAGCCACAAAACATCATTCTTTCTCCTCACCCTTTGGGCAGAAGCAGCTGAAAGATGGTCTATGCTGTATGCATGCCTTTGCTGAGCAGCCATAACTTTCAGCAGTGCAACCTCTGCTCCCTCCCAAGAGGCCTCCTGCAAGCCAGCAGCGTGGAAACATGGCAGGACACATGCAATGATTAGAACATGTGCTCTGGTCACAATGATGAGAGCAATAACAAATAAATTAAACAAGAACCTCTGCACTAACATTATCTATTTACTCTTCCCATTCTTTTCTTAGTTAAATTTTAGGCTTCCTCCCAGTTGAGCTGCCCATGACATCCTCTGTGCTTAATCCCCTACAACTCTAACAGGCGTTTATCTCCTGACAAGCAACAAGGGAAGAAACATGATGCAGACACCTTTCACCCAGTTGGGGCTTTGACCCCGTATCTGAGGTTGACCCTATTTCTTTTTTTGAAAACAAAGCATCTCAGATTCTGTAAGCCTCAAGATGCCTCCACCTCCTGTTTACTGTCATCATTCCACTTAGTGCAGCACAAAAGGCAGCCATACCTAGCCACACACAATGTGCATCTACAGAATCTGTGACCAATTCTTATTGGCGATCCAGCATTCAATGAATAAATGTACCTCTATGAAGCCAGGTAAAGATATACATACATGTCACAGGGCCCTAAGTAACCCACTGCATCGACCTGGAACTTTCGTTGGTAACGCTGCCAGAAGGATTTTCATACTTTCTGTGACAGAGGATTAATGTGTAGAGAAGTATTACATATAGTTCTCAGTTCATGAAACAAAGGCCAGGGTACCAAGGCATCTCTTTCCAAAATACTGAAGTATGAATTCAATTAGGACAAAGAACTGAGCACAGGGCAAAGAAGTGGCACTGGGTAGAGAAGAAAAAAGTAGTAACCTAGAGAGGTTTCCGTGAGGACACAAAGTAAGCCTTTTTAGAGGAAAGGCAAGATACCTGGCTAACACCCTCTAGTGAGAACAGTGACTGGACTAACTGCATAAAGTACTCCAGTAGAGCTTATATATTTAAATATTCAATATGAGACCCAGAAGGCTGCAAAACAGTTAGGTCAGTGTTAGCAACACTCATTTTTTTTTGCATTTCCTCTGAAATTTTGCCTTCTTACCTATTAAAAATTACTTTGCACTCATTCTCCAGGATAGACATTTTCTCTGCAGCCTCATAAAACATGAGCCTTTTGTGCTGGTTGCAGCTGGAATATACTAGCCTTTAAAAAAAAAAAAAAAAAAAAAGGTGAAAGAGGGAAGCATTTCCCCACCTCCCTGTGGTTCCTCTAGAGCATGCAGCTTTGCTGTGCAGAGGAACATTTGGCCTCCAGCACAAGTACTTTAAAACACAGTTTCTTTTCACTTTCAGACTTTTGTTTTGTTTTGAAGAAGAGCATCCTGCCAAAAACCAAGTCACCACAAAATATAACATTATAGAACCTGAGCATTTCAGCAGTGTGCTTTTCTTGGCTATCAGTTGTGACGCGTGGTTTGACCTAGCGGTTAACATTGAACCCACAAGTGGCTTTCACTGAACTTTCTCTACAGCAAGAGCATCAAGCATTCCTGAAATCCTCTCACAGTCCACTTTACTCCAGGAAGTATGCCAAAAGGGATGATGAGAAATCCAGTCTCTGCTGTAATTAAATGCAAAAACAGAGATAGGCAGTTGAACACATCCACCATGCAGAAAAGGCTAGTAAAATTCTACAATGCAGACAGGCCAGTACTACACATAGCCCATCAGGTCCTGCGTAAAGGAGTGGCAAACTTTAAGAGCAGCCAGAGTAGATTTTGTTAACTAGGAAAGCAGACCTTGGCACTGATCTAGTTGATCAGCACATTCATCATCATGCAAAGCAAGAAGCAGCATCATTCCTTTACTCTTGACTCAGAGATATTCAACCTGTGACTCAGAGAGTACGTGAAGTGCTTGTGAGAAATTCACCTGTACCATGGCCCAGCTTCAAATCCATCAAGAGAGGAAGAAAACCTGAAACATGTACCTGACAGTAGCAGCATGCTCCCAGGCATCCTCCTGCTAGGACTGCCCCGAAGCAGATGTTACAGACACCCACAGCACATGCAACGACAGATGCATACAAAGCTGTAAATTTAGCACATCTGCATCAGATTTACTGCACAGGCAGAGATCAAGTGTACTCCCCACACTCTGCAGCTGAGCAATCTATTGCAACAAAGCAACAGGACACTAATTATTCAAACACTTTGCAAGGGAAGCTCCCAGCCCATTCAAACAGAGAACTCACCTCTCCTTCCTTCCAAGGGTCTCAAAAGCAAAACCCATTAAAAGATGTGCACACCCAAGATAACTTGAGGGCTTTCTGCTCTCAAGAATTTAAGTGCTTCTGATTACACCAGACTCTCCTACCACAGTACTGACAGAGCAAAGGGGAACAAAGTCATATTTATAGTTGTGGTTTTTTCCTCTAAAAAGGGTGGAAAGAGGCTGGCAAAAGACGCAGACATGATGCCGCTAAGGACAAGGAAAACTGCAGGGAAAAGCAGGAGTGAAATGATACCTTCAGAGATGGCTTTGGTAGAAGGCAGCCGTCAGCAGCCATACAGTAAAACAAGAGTCCTGGCCCTATACAGAACAAGACAGGTCCCTAAAATGCACTAATGACCAGAACTTTAGACATACTCATAACTGGCTGAGAAAAATAGGATTATCTTACATCTCATGAACAACTACATTTGCCCCATAGCACTTAAGTGGGGACTTAAAACTGCAGGTATCAGGTCAGTGCCGCATAATCTCCTCAAGTTAAAGGTATCATATGAAGTTACATATACTTTGCAAGTAAGTTTTCTAGCAGAAAGTGGAGTGGAAAGTATGAAGAGACCCTGACAAACATTGCACAACATAATGGAGTCTATTTTGTTCAACCCTCGGAAGTGTTTGGGGCCCAGAAAGAATGACTGTAATTATTCAACAGCCAAAACTACAGTTGATTGAAACTGTTCCTATAAGGAACTCCAAAAGAAATTCCCATTTTAATTCCCTTGCCAAAAGTACATACGACACACACTTAGGAAAGGAGCGAATTTGGTCGGGATGAAAATTCCAAGAGTGTAGGAGGGAATTAAAAGACAACACACGTGCACACACCAGCAAAGGTAGTGTTGTATTTCACAAAAGCACACAGCTCTGCGAAAAAACTGAGCTACTGATTTCCAGATTGTATTTTAGAAAGTTTAGCAAGCATATTGACAGACCTCATGCTGACCCAAAATGTCACAGTACTTTAAGTCTCCAGATCAATAGTAACTGTTCTTTGTATGTATAAACTGACTTGTGACTGATTTCCATACCCAGTATAGTTCATTTTTCTGACACAATCTCACCTAGACCCTGGCTTTTCAGGAAGTTCTTGATGTTACATGGAGTTTTAAGAGGTGACTTGCTTCTCCAGAATCCTCTAGGATTCCTGGCAAAAGAAAATATTCTGTGTATTTTGCACCAAGCTGCTAACAAAAATAGCTGGTTTGCTTGCATTCAGTTGTGGGGTATTGTGCTAGATGAATTGAGAAGGGTAGACAGGAAGACGATGACAAAGATTAGTTGAAAGTAACAAATTATATCTGAGGCATCCTTTAGGTTTTAAAGAAACTGAGAAACCTCAATAGATCCCATGCATCAAAACTACACGCATACAACACGACTTGCAGAATTACTGCATGTGACTGCTCTACCTGGACCCATGCAAAGCATTTGACATTGTCCTCACAACATCCTTGTCTCTAAAATGGAGACACATGGATTTGATGGATGGACCACTCAGTGGATAAGAAATTAGCTGGATGGTCACACTCAAAGAGTTGCAGGTCAGCAGCTCAATGCCCAGGTGGAGACCAGCGACAAGTAAGTGTCCCTCTGGGGTCTGTACTGGGAGCAGTGGTATTTAACATCTTTGTTGGGGATACAGACAGTGAGATTGAGCCATCTTCAGCAAGTTTCTGGATGACACAAAGCTGAGTGGGGTGTTTGATACTTCAGATTGAAGGGATGCCATCCAGCGGGACCTGGACAAGCTGTAAGAAACACAGAAAGATGAAATAGGGAGTTTGGGAGGGAGGGAGTAAAACCTACAAGAAAAATATTTTGTACTTTCTTATCTAGTTGCAATCTCCACAGTTTGGTGGTAAAGTCTTGCAGTCCTTTCTCCCATGGCTTCTGTTTCTTGTGATATGTGCTGATAGAGGTAAATACTGAAGTCAGCACCAAGAATTACATCTCCGGACATGTGAAGTAAGACAGGTTAATTGCCACAAATGTAAAGAATTTGTGGAATATATACATGATGATTTGATTTAAGATGCCAAAAATTTCTTTAGAATCTATGGTTGATCTGGGGGAGTTTTTCAGCTCATCTGGAGACTAGAAAGGTAAGTGCAACAACAGGATGTTCTGTTTCACTAGTTGTTAATAGTTTATTTACAGCAGCAATCTAACTGTTGTCCTACAAGGAGAGCTGCTTTTAGCAATGAGGAGACTGCTCCAAGAAATACTCCATGTATATATGAAAATGCACTACCACAAAGGTTGTTACAGAAATTCCATTTTGATCATGGTACTGTCTACAAAGACACAACATAGCCACCATCTTCCTCTACAACAGAATGTAGAGGACTGCTTATGTCGTGAAGCACCTCAATACATATTTCAGTCTCCACAATCCTTCTTTTACTTCTCTCTCCTTTTCCAGTCTGTCCATGCGATGAGAGATGCCGAAACTAGACATGCTTGTCCTGGCTTTTCTACAGCAAGCGTGCTAGCTAGTTTCATCTTGCTTCACTCAGAAAAATGTCAGTTAAACTCCATTATTTACTCATCTGCACATTCTAACTGCCCGCTGTACAGCAACCTATATTCCAGTCAAAACACTTGGAAGGCTTTGCAAGCATCACAATCTCCTTTACTACGCGTTTCACAGACCAAGACCATGAGTCTGTTACCCATGGTCCAAGCACGTCTTCCTGACAAAAAGACAAAGGTGATTATTAGTCCTGATGTACCAGATGCACCTTTCCCATGGAAAGAGGGACAGGGACATGTTCTCACAAGGGCTGAAGGAAGCCACAAAATTAAGTCCAATAAATGTCATATTTTTATTTCAGAGGAAAATGTAGGTATATAGCAATGCCAAAATGGGTTAGACTACACCATCCACATTAGCAGCACCTAAAATAAGACTTATAATCTGCATGGCCTACTTTTGCTCAGGTTGTGCAAGAATAAATAAATTACATGAAGAAGTCTGGTACTGAAATGACACATCAATGCTGGATTTCCTTTTGAGAAACAGCAGAGCGAACACAAACTCATTCCTTGTCCTATGAAGTCCCTTATTTCCAAGTGAGTAACCTATTACTTGTACTAGCTTATGTCTTTGTTTACCATTTCTAGCTGGGGGGAAAGGAGCAAAGGGCTGGGTTTGCTAGTTCTTTTCCCAAAAGATGGTAATACTAGGAGATCCAAATAAAAGCAATATTCCAAATAAGGATGAACTAGTTACATACAGAGATCACAGATACCTCCACCATCCTATTTGCCTAATTTCGGGAGGTATGCTGTTGGAGCAAGTCCAGAGGAGGCCACGAGGATGATCAGGGGCGGGCTCCCTCCCGTATGAGGACAGGCTGAGAACATTGGAGCTGTTCAGCCTGGAGAAAAGAAGCTGTGTGGGACTGCAGAGCAGCTTCCAGTGTCTGAAGAAGGCTACAAGGATGCTGAAGAGGGACTCTTCATCAGGGATTGTAGCAATAGGACAAGGGGGAAAAGTTCAAACTGGAACAGGGGAAGTTCAGGTTAAATACAAAGAAGTTCTTCCCTGTGAGGGTGCTGAGGTGCTGGCACAGGGTGCCCAGAGAAGCTGTGGCTGCTGCCCCATCCCTGGCAGTGTTCAAGGCCAGGCTGAACAAAGCCTTGGGCAAAATGGTCTAGTGTGAGGTGTCCCTGCCATGACAGGGAGTTGAAGTGATCTTAAGGTCCTTTCCAATTCTTAACTATTCCATGAGTCTATGCTGCACTGAGGCAGTCCAGCTGCATACACGAGCACATCCAAGTTATTTTCTTCATGTTTTCTGTAAAATACCCTGTAACACGTGTGACTCCCCACTTTAGTCATCAAAATTCAGCAATGTCAATGGCTGTTCTGCTCTCCACACCCAGACCTTAATAAAGCCTGAAGAAACCTCAGACAGATTTGAGCTCTGACTCAGGCAGGTTAAAGTAATTTCATCACTGAGAAAAACAGAAGTGGGAAACGAAAGGGTAAAGTTTGTCAAAGCATGTAAGCACTATTCATTACAATGCTCTGTACTATACCACCTCAACTGCTCACCTTTCACTGTAGTTAAAATTGGGCATCTCTTCCTACACTTTGTTTGATCCCTTACTTATTACCCTACAGCTGGTGTTTCATTATAAGACTCTCCTGCACGACTTTGTCAGTATTTAGCAGAGCCTGGTTGTTTAGATTTCAAAAGTAGTGTCTGTGCAAAATGCAATCCAGCCACAAGGCTCCAATGCATCCCTTTCAATTTCACACCACAGACCTCATTATCAAGGTGATATATTTTTGCGCTGTCTCCAACAGGGTTCGTTCGCTGGAGCTAGAGGGAGGGAAGAGGAACAGAGAACATGCACACAGAGAAAAGCTGCCCTACAGCTAAGAACAATATTGTCCTTAAAAAGAAGGATGAGGGAACTAACGCAAACAGATTATTACTGGAAGAACACAATGCCTCACCATTAAACTAATCAAACTTCCTTTGTTCTATATACAAATGCCAAGCAGAAACAGTGCATTTCTGCTAGAAGCCATTTTCCAGGTGCAAGACATTTTATCCACAGAAAGTGGTAAAAGCCATAGAGAGGAGGAAAAAAAAAAAAAAAGTCAAGAATGCAGAAAGAAATGAGGCTTAAAACGCACAGCACTCCATCCCATCCCCCTCTCCTCATGCCAGCCTCTCATCTATAATCCAACACAAGGGAGACAACAGGCAAACAGCAAGAGGTCATCTTCAAAGGGCTGGTTGCCAAGGGAGGCCAGCGGAAAGAGTGCAGGCATGTCTCCATCAAAGTCCAGCAGCTGTGAGAGCCACAGAGGTGCAGCTTCCCCTGGGGCTGCAGGGAAATTCAGGGATGGAGGAGAGAGCTGGAGCCGCTCCAGCCGGCAGCACGACACGCTCTGCACTCTGCAGCCGGGAAAGCACAAGAGAAGGGGTGCGGTATTTTAATCCTTCTCTCCACCCATTTTTGCACTTCAGATACTTTACTACTGCTCAAACTCATCAAGATAAATCCTGTAAAACCACTGCAGTAGGCAGAAGGCAGCACCAAGGATTAACTTTCTGCTCAGTTCCAAAGCAAAGCTTGGGCTCAGTGACTACATCAGGACATAGAACGGGCACAGCAGAGAATACGCAACCAGCTGTAGTTCCATTAATTCCCACAGAAAATACGAATACATTTTCACACTTGGAGCCTGAGAGATTTGTCCCACAATCAAAACAGAAGTCAGATTCTTGCCACGGCTTCTCTCACCACCCAGACTTTCCAGCACCCAACCTTCTCTCTCTCAGTTGCTTCCCCTACATTCCAATATTTCTAAGGAATCTTATTTACTCCTCTGCCTTAATATGAAACTACCTGCACTGCATGCTCTGTCCAGTCTTTCCTCGTTCTTCTGCCACAAGTCATTCCCTATCCCCCTGTTCAGATCCAATCTGCTTCAAACCCCTTTAACACATCTCTTATATCGTAAGAGGAAGAAAAATATTGACATCAGCAATAGGTATTACAGCTCCTAACTATACATTTTCCTTCATTATGCTGTACAGAGTTACACGTGTTTGGACACCTCTCCTTACTAACCTTCCATGCATTTCTCTGAAGCCTAACCTTTAAGTTTTCTAGATTTATAAATAGGTGACTTGAGGATAACTATCATATTCTTACATAGATTATAAAGCGCTGTCCTGCTCTACACTAACCTGAGCTCACATGACAGCAACCAGAACACACCCAACAAATTACCTGAGATTTTTTTTTTTTGTACAATCTGAAGATGGAAGTCCATTTAATTTTTCTAATTTTAATCTCATTTTTCAAAGTTAATCTTTTAGTCAGATTTGTGTTTGCATTTTATAAGCCATCCTGAAGCAATACACAAACATGTAAAGTTTACAGAAGGTCTATTTCAAACGCCAGCTGCCACATACCTTCTCATATCCCAGTTTCCCCACTCTCCTCCAAGTTTTCCTTAACTACTCTCCAAGACCCCTTGACCTCTTTTTCAGTTTGACAGCCTTCTATACTTTAATGGATTTGCTTCCAATTTACGACTTCCGCCCATGTGAAAACATTTTAACATATTTAGGAAATTTTAGAGGGGAAGAAGCCAACTGATTCTGAAAGCACAGGTCTCCAAACAGGTACAGCCTCCTGTTTCTTTCCAGACTGTCTCCACTTGCTTCAGCATCAACTTCTCATGAAATTACCTCCACAGCCTCCTTCATGCTCTACCCCTGCTTTGCATTTACATTCACTGGGCAAAGCCCAAACATCATGCCTGATTTTACATACACTTTGTCATGTCCAGTGTCACAACAGATACCAACATAACCTCACCAACTTACTTACAATGGAAATATAGGTGAAGCTAAAGCCTCTGCTGCAACTACACGAGACGAGGCTCTAGAACAGGCAGTATGCAAAGGAATGTGATCTCCTTTACTGGATACTGAGGTGACTTTCTCATCATACTTCAGCTTGTCTCTCAGCAGGAACTGGATGCATTCCCCTTGTGCAACCCTCTCACAGCCCTCCCTACCCCACAGGTCCAAGATTCTCTCAAGGGCACTCACTCCACTTCCAAATCCCTGTTGTGAGCAACACAGCTTGCAGGGAGACACCAGCCATCCTGCATTAGAGCCAGTCTCAGTTTCTTCACACAGTGGCTCCTGAGCCTGGGCACACCCACAAACAGACAGGCAGACTCCTTGGGCTATACTGCTGCATTACACCATGGTGGGGAGAACAGACCAGCCAGCTCCATGGATCTCACCCTGGCAGAGGATGGAGGTGGCTGGATTCCTGTTCCAGAAAAGTCATTTCCCTGTATGACTGTATGGAAATCATTCCTTTCTCCCTCTGCTAAACTTCCACATTCATAGTATAGGGAAAAGATGTCCCTGCCAATGGAGGAATTGAGTACTTAAAAAAGAAAGTCCTGGCCAGCATTGTGGCATATAAAATCAGCTGCAAAGAGATGTTCCTGAAAACAGATTAAGTTATAGTGAGGTGGTGGGGTTTTTTTCCACGAAAGAAAATATCTGGTGCATTGGGTTCTCCATTTCAGATAAAGTAATGAGTAACCACACTACTTGCAGAAGTCTTTTGTTACAAGAATTCAGTGAATATTGAGATCTTCTATGTTATCAGATGGGAAGAAATAACTCAAATTCACTGGGGAAAAAAAATGCCCTTCTGAAGAACAGCCACCTGATGGCAGCCTGTGGCTTCAGTCCTATTGTTCCAAGTGGCAACTGGCAACCATTTTAAGTGAGATTTGCTGTACACTGAGTCACCACTGAAGAATGTTCTGTAGTAAGGAGAATGATTTCAAAAGAAAAAGCTATTCTTAATTCTAATGTAGCACATTGCTGAAATAGCCACTGCAAATATTCCCATTCCACACACCGTGAAATTCTTTCTCCCCCTTTCAGCCTCAGTTTCATTTTGCACAGCAAATAGCCAACTCAGATGAAAACCTGCCTCCATAACTTGACCTGGCACCCTTTTCAAAACACCACATCAGCATCCGAGGCTGATGTACACACAGCTTCACTCACTGCCCATGGTCTGTGCTTTGGCATCTTGAGCCAGGAGACTCTTCTGCACTCAAGAAATCACAGTCTTTTTCATTCTTCCCGATGTTTCAAAGGCATTTTAGAAGCTTAGCACTTGGTGCCTGCAGGATTCATTTTATATTCTTTAAAGTCAAACTAATACTAATGAAAGTTTCTGAAATTCTGGAGACTTGATGCTCTCCTCTTTCGTTATGAAGAGGTTAATTCCCTGATCTAGGAGCAAAACCGAACTTCACTTTGAATACAGAACTGCAGAATTGAACGGGTTTACAGAACTGTAAGCCAAAACAGCTTTCCTCTGCTTCTCCTTTTACACTGTATTAATGCTCACACTTACCACACTACAGCACCCTATGTACGAGAGGAAAAAACAAGGTACCAGAAGTTTCTAAAGTTTAAAATTTACCTAAGCTTTTTGTACAAATAATTTTCTGACATTGCTGGTCTACACATTCATTTTTACCTAACTGTACAGGAATCTAAGGCTGAAGTAGCAAGTGTTTCATAATTCAAGCACAAGATTTAAGGTAACCCCATGCAGCCTGATTTTTAGATACTTGTGCTGTAATTCAGGATACGAGTTTTCCCTACTTCTTTCCCCATCTCTTTCTGGATTTCTCATTCCTATGGCCACTGATCTATTGCCTCATCTCTCTTCCACACTACCCCTTCAGTTCCGTTTTTCCACCTCACTCTTTTTTCCTCGTTTTTTGTTTTTAACTCAACTCCTGTACCATTGGCATATAGCCCATCCTAAAAAGTGCAGCAGAGCTCATCAGCCTGGGTTTAGTCCTGAGCATCTACTGTTGGCACATCTCACCACTAAGGTATGTCTCATGGATTGGGAAATTAATGGTGTAAACTGTACCCCAGGAATACAGCAGTTGGGGTGAATGAGTGCTGTCTGCAGGACATTTCCCTCATGTTAGAAAAACTGGACCAGTGAATGAGGTAAGATACTATGAGAAAAGAAAATATAGTATTGTGGTTAAAGCAGCTGAATGCTTCTCAAGAGACTGATTGCTTCCTCTGCCACAGAGTACCTATGCAATGTTGGGCAAGTCATAAAAACAGCCATACAGGGTGTGACCAAAAACCCAACCAGCAGTGTCCTATCTGTAGCAGCGGCCGACTGCAGAAATTTGGAGAAGAGGGAAAGTAGAACAGATATAGAATGATTCTTCTTTTGATATAGCCTCTTACTTAAGGCTAGTGATTGACTTCCAGAGCTGAAACTTCATCCAGAACATTGTATTTCATAGTAAATGATGCCTCTATGTACTCTGATTTTGCCTAATCCCTTTTTGGATGACACCCAGTAATTTCAGGCTCAGGAGCTTCAAGTGAATAGTTTTCCTGACACTAAGGAGTCAGTCCCTTACCTCACCATTCTTCTTGGAGGGACATCAGCCCAGTACTAGCATTCAACTCCCCGTTTAATACACTCACCCAGATTAACAAGAGGTTTTTTTATGAAAGATCAGATCATCTTTCAGTAACTAACTTCATGAACTAGTTTGCTAAGCTGGAAATTAATACTGTGCACTGTTGACACATGTCTGCTGGTACTTCAGCTGATAAGCTTCTCTTGTTATCCTTCCCCTTTTCAGGAGGAAAAGGCTAAGACCTCCACATCTAATGTTCTTCACATTATGCTTTAAGGATGCATTTTGTCAACAGTCTAAAGTAACATGCTTTAGAAGATGTGTGTGGAGGAAGAGCTGGGGAGAAGTTCTCCTTCTCTTTCTCCCCACCAATCACTGTCACCTGAAGCACCATAATTTATCTTCCTCATCATCTTCAGGATGCATTTGAATCTGGTTTGTCAAACAGAACAACAAATGAGAGACCATGACCTTTAATTAAATATTACAGAACTCCCAATCCTAAAAATGAAGATGCAACCATTCAAGCAAAGTTCCTTTGCATGATGAGGTGCCAGACGGAATTTCTGGATTTGTATATGCAATGCTATTGTTCAATTAAAAAAAAAAAATAGTATATTTTCATCTAGATTAATAATCTTTTCCAGTTTCCTAAAACAAAAGGAAATCTGAATGAACAAACAAAGCAGACATTGCAACTGACAGTGGTACAGCTCAGTTCCTATAAACCCCCTCAAGCTGGAGTCTGAGTAAAACCTGTTCGAGATCAAACTCATCTGCTCACTATCATCATCAGCTTCCTGTTCATTCATCAGTATACAAATGGTTACAATAGGGCTATTGAGACAAAAGATGGCTTCAGAGAGAGTGTCCAACAGAGGAAGAAGTTACATCAGCCTAATGCTCCTTTGTTCAAAGAGCTCTGAACATTAATAGCAGCTAAAGACAAGGCAGCTGCTGCACAGAATTAGAAGGAGACAGAAAGAACAATTACTTCCTGGCAACGTTTCTTCCCCTGCAGCTCAAAAAAAACCCTCTACAGAACTTATGCTGAACAGTAAGAGAATGGGACAAACTGGAGATTTAGTTGTCTTCTCTCCATTCCCATTAGGGAGCAATTCAACTATGTACTCAACAGACATGCCAATAAACTGGTGCTGTAGATCTCCTGCACTACCTACACACACCAACTTGATTCCTTTGCTCTCCAAAAATAAGGGTAAATGCAATGTCATATTATGCAGCAACTCTCCCAAGATCCTCAAAACCAAAACAGATCTTCCCTGTGCTCTCTCAAATTCAAAGAAGAAAGCTACAGCCAAAGCAACAGACTGGAAAAAAAAACATGGAAGAAAAAGCTATCAGGGGCTCTCCCATAGTAGTTGATGCTAATAGGAAATCCCAAGCCACCACAAGCTGGTAGAGCCTGAAGCATGTAGAGCAGAAT
Organism: Psittacus erithacus; assembly: GCA_009867235.2. NCBI lineage: Eukaryota > Metazoa > Chordata > Aves > Psittaciformes > Psittacidae > Psittacus > Psittacus erithacus. The sequence goes on along the minus strand of WYDI02033616.1, from coordinate 9,898 downwards.
TCCCACCATGTGCTTGCTATAATCTTGCATCCCTTCACAACTATCTGCTACTAGCGGCTGCTGGTGTCACTACAGCTGAGGAATTTCTTTTTGTTAACTTGGTATGGCAGTTGTATTAATTCACTTGGTTGCATGAATCAAAAGGCCGTGCATGCTGTGGACAAAGTGACCACACAAGGTCAGTATTGCACATAAGACGTCAGTTAAAATCTCTTCTATCATTCTATTGCTCACTAGAAGCAAAAGCATGAGGATACCACACTGACGGCAGAACCCTCCAATCCACCATATTCTATGGGTAGAGAAACCTCTGCTTTATTAACTGCTATCTACTGCCACAGACTGCAGTAGCCTGTCCCTCATGTATTTGGGTGGGATTACTAAAAAAGAATAATTTTAAAGCAGATGCATAAATTCCCAGGAAGTCACGGTAACTGCTAGGATTCCCACCCTAGAATTTTTCTTTAGCCTCTTGTATCATGAAGGGAAAGTGCCTCCAGCACTAATAAAAGTACATGTCAGAGCCCATCTCAGAGCTCTGCAAGATGTGCAAATTTCCTGGTGCCTGAAGGTTTGGTAACTAGAAACCAAGAACTGGAGGATTTCAAGTGTATTGAAGCTCTTTCTACTAGTGTCAAGTATCAAATCAGACACATCTGTGGAAGAGACATGGCAGAAGAGAGGTTCAGGGGGGTGGAGGGAAGTTTTGATGCTGATCAGCAAAATGGAGAGATTTCCACATGAGACAGCACAGGAATGCCAGCATCATTCCACATGCTCCACAATAAAGAGCATGCACCTCTTTTTTTTTTTTTTTTGAGACAAAACTTATTAAGGTAATAAACTAATTTAGCAGACTCCAAACATAGCTTCGACCCAGGAATAAAGCATGGAAGTTAACAGTATATGCAGTCAGACACTTTTCCCTCATGACAGATTTTCAGGCTTTAGAGTGCCAGTTTTGGGTACTAATCTGAACTGCGCTGCAAATAGTCTCATGGCTATGGAGAAAGGAAAGCTGGAGATTCTGCCAGACAGAAATAACCACTGTGGTTTCTGGCATCCTGAATACATTTTGGGACTGAGATAATCCCATTAGATCTTTCTTCTGAAACAGTCAGCAAGTGAAACAAAGCAGAATGGTGAAGGCATTTTTCAGTTTCCAAGCTAACAGCGTCCCAGAGACTGCTGGGTGCAGCTTTTTCCTCCCTGTGGCCCTGTCCCACAGGCGTACCTCAAGTCCATACCAACAGCATGCAGACAGTGCTCACCATCCAAGGAGAAGCGCTTGTTCTGCCTGAGCTCCAAATATGTAGAGAATCAGGGCAATACATTAACTAATACATGTTGCTTCTCTGGTAATACTCAGGCTTTGTTTCATGCCCAAAGTCACAGAGTTTTTAGGTATCAGACTGTACTAGCTCACATCATTTGCCATACACTGTACACCTCCGAGAGAAAAAGCTGCACTGCCATGCTCTAGGCTCACAATTTCACAGGGTTCCCTCTGAAAAGTTGTTTTCTCTCCTTCATCTTTATAATCAAAATGGAGATTCAGAAACACTCTTCCACAGCTGCAGCATATAAAGAGAAGTGAGGTTTGTAAAGAAGAAGATTGGAAACTCCTTCCATCCCTGCACATCTGTTCCAGAAAAGTCACACCTCTCCTTCCTCCTTTCCACACACAAAAGGGGGAGAAAAACTGTTACATTCCCATTCAATTTATGCCTGAACAAGCCTGTGCTTCTTGACAAAGGATAAAGCTTATCACCTCTCCTCTGCCTCCACCTTGCCTGGGCTCTACTTTTTTTCATATAAATCCCAGAAATTTTTAACTGGAATTCTCAACAGAAAATAAAGTCATTTCCATTTAATAAAGAAGGCAGCCTGAAAACAAGCAGTCCTTTCTTTACCATTTTCCTACTTCATCCCACATGGACACCACAAGTGAGAGAATAACACACATGTAAGCTGTGCAAAGTAAAATAAGGAAAACTGCAAATTTGCAGTTAGTTACTTCAAAGTGCTTAAGCTCCATGCTATTTATGAAAACATTTTATACACTCAGGTATCTCTACTCTATCTCTATGGCACCCACTTCACCTCTCTAAACTGTCTTTAAAAGGAAAAAAAAAAAACCCAACCTGTCTTACAAGCTGTGATTACATCAGCAAGAGCTTCTCTTCTCCTTTCCTCCATCAATCCTGCCTTACTCAGGCTTTGAAGAGCCTCTGTGTGCTGCGGCCATGTGCTTTGATCTTTCCATTTTATGCCCCAGGGCCAGCGCTGATAGTATCTGCTCTGCCTGCACAGTTTGGGAAAGGCAGCGGCACCCATTCCTGTCCAAGAGCTCTTTGTTCACACACCAAAATGCATGTGCGGCCAGTGACCCCACAGAGGCAAGCAGAAAACACAGCCCTTGCACGCAGGCCGCCAGAACATTTGGACGCACGTTGTTTCTCCTCCTGTTAAAAAGTAGTTGAGTGCGAGAGCTTTTTTGAGTCTTTCAGCTATGCAAAGCGAAGCATCTGTATGCCAGCCACACGTGCTCTGGTTCCTCCAGACTCCGTCTTGTTAGGGGTACTTAATAATGATATGAAGGCACATCAGCTTATGTCTCTTGTAACACAGAGATGGGGAACATCAAACCAAAGCATGTCAATTATCCCAAATTATGGACTGGAGGTTTTCTTGAACTCCTGCACTTGCAAAGCCATGCAGAAAGGCCTGCACAGCCAACACCTATACAGCCCAGCAACTTCCCTTTGCAACCAACGATTTAACGCAGGCAACAGCTTCCTGAAATAGTAAACCAAAACACTGCATGCCACAAATCCTGTTCTGGGGCTTTTTACGTTCCCTTCTGCCACGGCACTAACTCTCACTCTCTAGAAAACTCACGTTGGTGTAAGATCACAGCGAGGAAAGCAGATGATCTTCCCAGAGATTCTCAGGCCTATGTTACTATACATTTTCCCAGGCATTCGAACAGTAAAAATAGGAAAGCAAGGTTTTCAGGTATTAATAACCAAGCATTTCAAGGACAGAACCCTCTATGTCAAAGCCATACAACAGCACAAACTCTAGACAAAAATCTGCCTATTTAAGAACTAAATTCTTGATACTTTTTGTGTTCAGAAAAAAGGCAAAGGTAGAAAGTGAAACAGTGGCAAAGCAGCAGCAAAATACAGCTGGAGATACTATCAAACAGTTAAGTGCCGGATCCTTAAATGCTTAAAGATGAAAGGACAAGATCATTAAGGGCAGTTAAGATAAATTTAGCTTTAAATCTGGAGATCTGACATACAGCACTACCATCATCATCTGTGCAACAGATACAGCCAGTCATTTCAATATTACCCCTCATTAGCTGGTAATGGGTAAACAGCTTTTGACTGCCCGATTGCTAAAAGATTTATTTTCCTCAGTTTCATATAGTGGAAACAAAAGTATCTCAGAGTCAGACCTTCCCTAAACCCACACATGAATATTGTCAAAAAATTATTACCAAGAGGCAAAGTATTGCTCTAGAAAACCAGAGAACAACTGCAGCTAATCTAGTGCCACTGATTCTCTGACAGGAAACAGCAAGTGCACTGGAGCCCAGCTTGCACCACATTTAGTCCATGAAAAGATTTGGCTGTCGAGCAAATGAAAAGAAGCCATGTGGAGCAATATCATTCACAGTTAAGTGGCATGCTGCATACAGCGCAGGAGCCCTCTTACTGCACAGCCCTATAAACCCAGTGGCTTTTCTTACAAACGTGGTGTCTTCCGATTTGGTTTCGGCCATCCAGGAGTAAGTGCCAGAGCTGCCACCTGCACATTAGGTGGTTTATTGCCGAACTGAGTATTCCACACATCTGAGGCATGGCATCAGGCCTGAGATTCTGCAGGCTTGAGCAAACTGGGAAAAAAGGCCTTCTGAAAGCCCTTTCCAGAACATACCTTGTTCTAAAGAGTCTGATGGCAGGGGTTGGAACTAGATGATCTTAAGGTCATTTCCAATCCTAACTATTCTACGATTCTATGATCTCCTTCCCATCACTTAGTGGAGGTGAATCTCATCATGTCTTCACCAGATCAAATTGGAAGCAGCCAAGGGAACTTCCAATAGTACCCCTATATTTGGCCAGCCTTTATGAGAAAGGACATTTTTAATCTACATTTCTCACAACTTAGTTCTTGGAAAATTCTTAAACTGGGACAAACAGCATTTGAAGAATTAAAAAAAAAAAAAAAAGGAAAACAAAGCCTTCACACCAAGACAGTGAAGACACAGCCAAAAGAAACCCTGACCTTCTCTGTCATCTCACACTGCAGTTGCAGGCAGCTGTCTGTTCCATGCTAAGGCCACTGCACACTGCTAGCTGCAACTCCATTCCAGGTTTTACCCTGAGCCACTCCTCCCAGTACTTCAAAGGGGAAGTATTTTTGTACAGCCCAGCAAGGAGCGTAAACTGCCCAGCTGCTTCCAAAGCAAGCTGATTTAACCCCTACCCACCCAATGCCTACGTCCTCAGCAGGGGTTGCGTGTGCGACAAAAAATAAATCCAATGGCACCTTAAAAATTAAGGTTGCTGTGTTAGTGACTTAACTGAAAAGTGGCCTATCAATAGTCACCATTTCCCATCTTTTTTTTTTTTTCGGAAGGGAGGAAGAGCACAGAGAAACTAGAACTTCTGGAACAGATTTATGAGTCACACAGATACTTCCCGTAGCAAATCAGAATTGCGCTTAAATGGCTGGAAGACCCCATTTCTCTCAATAACGTCGACTCAGCTATAAATACCTAAATACGTTCTCAAGCAGGGTCATGGGACCCCGGAAATTCAGCACTTTGCTGCACACTCTGGTAAATAACCACCCCGTCTCTAACTCATTCTGCCGGCAGTAGCAAGCTGGAGGACAGGCTCCCTTGCAGCCAAGACCTCAAAAAACTGCAGAAAATAATGAAATGGACTGCAATGCCTTTATGCTGGAGGCAACTGAAAAGGTAGAGGAAGACGCTAAATGCTGCTCTTCTTACTGGAAAATGGGATCAATAAGGTGCCATTTGTTCTGGGGTTCCTTCTGAATTTTAAATTTCTGTGCTCTGCAGTTATTTCCCCTAACTTGGAGCACAGCTGTGGACCACTGCCCACCACTTCTTGGCTTCCCTTGGTTCTCAAGTTTGTTTCAGGCCAAGAAAGTTCGCAGTCAGCTGCACACAAACACTTATAACCAGCCTTTCATCAATACACAGGGACACACAGAAAGGCACTCATCTTTATCTTAACTGAGGATGGGTAAACTTGAATCTCAAACAAGGTACTTCCTTTTGTCTGACATCAGCACAGCACATAAACACAGGTATTTCAATTACAGAATCTGCAAAACCCATTAGGATTTACTGGATCCAAGTTTGTTTTTGCTTGGTTATCAAACAACTGTTCTCTATTATTTACACACAAATCTCCTGCTCACAGTGAGGCTTCCCAGGCCATTTTTCCAGTTATGCTTCTTTACTGTACACATTACTTTTTGTATTGGAGCTTGCTTGACTTTTGTATTTGTACAATACTACACTCAAACTCAAGCAACATCATCTTTAGTAAGGCACATCTGTACGCAAAGTACTCAAAGCCTGGGTAGATATGCTCCCAAAACCTTCATCCAGATTACAACACAGGGTATGATATCTCAGCATTTTTCATTTACATATTTTACTTCTGAAATAATTTGGTTTTCTTTCTTGAACCTACCTGACACTTCAAATAACTGCATCTCTGTTAACATCACACAGAAATAGAGCTCATATACATTTAACTCTTTGCTTTGTCAGTTGTTGCCCCGTATCTGCAGCACAGCAAAAGGGTTCACTTGCAGGTACAAAGGTAAATTTCTTCCTTCCAAGGACAAAATGAACACTGTGTGTTGCAATGCACCACAAGCCCTGGTAGTACATCTCCATGGCTGCACCACTGACAGCGAAGGGATGGATAAGTGGTTAAAAGCATGGTGTTCATTTCTTATCATCCTCCAGACTGAACACTATTTATTCAGAATGTATTATGAATAGTTTTAATAAATAACGATTTAGAATTTGCCATAGTAAATAACTGGACATGCCAGCCAGGTTCCCACACTGCCTTCTGTCTGGCAGCATTAGAATTTCCTCTGAATGTCCAGCAGTGTTACAGACAGAGTGCCATGCTCCAAGCCTGAGCGGTGCTGAATTAGCAGACAGGACAGAATCCAACATATTTGATAAGCTAACAGGAGATGACCACTACTGGAAGCAGTATTAACTTTACATGGGCAGTCTTTATGAATAGAACAATTACTTGGGGGGGTGAGAGGGGAATACAGATTAACAGTTTTGCATGAGTAACTGAAGCAAGGGGGATGAGTCAGGTCCAAAAGAGACATTAAGTCATATTTTGAAAGTTAAAAGATTGTTTAGATGTTCAATTGCGGAAAAATAAAGCTCTGCCTTGGACAATTTCATTCTAGAGATGTCTTCAATCCAAGCAGCAGCTTAAAATCTCATACTACAATTTCAGAAACTTGATTTGGGCAAATAGGCTGGGAAACGGAGCAGGCAAACACTTCATATTACAGAATTTGCAATAAAAATAGATGACAAAATTTCAGCACAGGATTCCATGATATGGGCTACAGAATTATATATATATGCTAACCTAACAGACGCACACTGATACAACTATTTGTGCAGGACCCCACCTTTGTGCAATACTAGAGCAAAAAAGTAACTCCTGATGTACCTTTGAGACGTGCATGCCCCGGTAGCCAGCTTTTTGATCTGCTTCACTGGAACTTTAGTTCTCTCTGTCAAATCCCTAATTTTGACTTTATGAAAGTCGCAGAACTGATTTCCAAAACACTACCAAATAGCTTTAATGACAAACTTAAGGTCTCTTGATATGAGAAACACTAACCCTAGATGCTCTCCCTGCAACCCATGTGGAATTAACTTCATCATGAAATACCAAAACATAACAGAAATAGTCCCACCTGTAAAGTCATGGGAAGAATAACCACAACTCAGGCACCAGTGATTATTCTAACAAGCCCTGAGGGACTGGGCTGAGAATGTCAAAATTCTGTAACACCTTGGCATTTCACTTCAACCTCCTTTTAGACTTGGCTCATACCAAAGAATTATACTAAGAATGCCACCTAAGGAGCATCACATACAAGAAATTCTCTTCTTAATTCTCCTTCACTGCACATCTCTGCCTAGATACAGCAAAGGCAACTAGCTTTTATCAGATACCGCCAACTGCATAGGATTAAAGCATCACACTTCAAAACAAACCAAAGCTTCCTTCTCTACCCTGAAAAAAACAGCAGGAAGAGGAATTCAACTATGTAAAGATTGACTCTGGATTATTTAGAGGTTACCGTAACTTTTTCCTGTCTTCTAGTCCACTGTTCAAGGGAAACACCTGCAAACACTATTCTACAGAGCCACAAAATTAGATTAAGATTATATGGTATCTGACTCCTTGATACTCTTCCTTGTTCTAGAACTATTGCCTGCTCCAAGACATCTTTGTACCAAGAACTTAAGTTATTTATAGCTTAGTTTCTTTCAAGTAAACAGAACCTTCTATGTAAAAATATCCACATGTATATGGAAGGTTGTCAGTGCTGAAGAAGCAAGACATCTATGCTGCCTGCTTAAGTCTCTCACACAGGTGAAGCACGTAAAAGCTGTCATCTTGCATCAGAAATTAATCTTATCTCAGATCTTCCACAAAAATTTGATGCACTAGTTCAGTGCTATTGCTCCAAGGGAAGAAAAACAGCTGACACCCAGTACTTAGAATCACAGAATCATAGAATAGTTTAGGTTGGAAAGAACCTTAAGATCCAGTTCCAACCCCCTTGCCATGGGCAGGGACAGAATTTTTACGGCACTGCTCGGCTTGGCACGGCTCAGCACAGCTCAGCTCCGCAAGGGGGCAGAACCGAGAAACCGGGGCACCGAGGGTTCTGGGGCAGCCCGGCAGCGGCAGGGGGGGAGTCTCGGCGGGCCGGGGCTGCTGTCCCGCGATGCAGGAGGAACCGTGTCCCCCTTCCCATCCCTTCCGCCGGAGGCACTTGTGCTCCCCGCGCCCGCTCAGTGTCACGGGCTCCAATGGCAAGAGGAGCCCGTGCCCTGGCTGCTGTGTACCTGCACCCAGCGGAGCCGGGCGCTCCTCGTAGCAAGTCCCAGACCCACCGCAGCAGCGTTCCTGGGAGAGGATTTTGTACTTAATGGAGCTCAGGCCCTGGATGATGGGGGCTCTTTAATTCTGGAATTGCTGAACACGGGAATTCTGTTCCTGCAAATCTGAGTTTCAAAGAATATTCTCCTGCATCTGGGAAAACCCAGTTTAGCCCAGCCAAGCACAGCACGGGTTAGCACAGTTCATACAAGTTTAGCTTAGCCCAGTTTAGAGAAGTTTAGCCCAGTTCAGACCAGTCCAGCCTAGTTTAGCCCAGTTCAGACTAGCCTACCCCAGTTCAGCCCAGCTCAGATCACTTAAGCCCCGTTTAGCCCAGTTCAGACCAATATAGCCCAAACCAGCACAGTTTGGACCAGTTTAGCCCAGTTCAGCACAGTTTAGCCTTGTCCAGACCAGTTTAGCCCAGTATAGCCCAGCTCAGCCTCATTTAGCCCAGCTAAGCCTAGTTTGGCCCAATTCAGACCAGTCCAACCCAGTTTAGCCCAGTCCAGTGCAATTAAGCCCAGCCAAGAACAGTTTAGCCCTGTCCAGTGCATTTTAGCCCAGTTCAGACCTCTCCAGACCAGTTTAGCTCACTCCAGCCAAACTAGGCCCAGCCAACAACATTTCCACCCACTTTAGCCCAGTTTGGCTCAGTCCAGTCCAGTCCAGCCCACTTCAGTCCAGACCAGTTTAGCCCACTTCAGCTCATTTGAGACTTGTCCAGCCAGGCTCAGACAGGTCCAGCCCAGTTCAGCCCAATAGAGCCAAGGCCAGTCCAGTTTAGCCTAGCCCAGCCCAGTTTAATCCAGTACAGCTCAGTCTAGCCCAATGGAGCCCAGCCCAGTTTAGCTTAGTCCAGCCCAGCTCAGAACAGTCCAGGCCATTTTACCCCTGTCCAGCCTACTTCAGACCAGCCCAGCCCACCTTAGCCCAGTGCACACCAGTCCAGCCCAGTTATCTCACTTAAGACACTTTACCCCAGTTCAGCCCAGCGCAGTTTACCCCTGTCCAGCCCATTCCAGCTCATCCCAGCCCGTTTAGCCCAGCACAGCCAACTTCAGCACAGTCCATTTCAGTTTAGCCTAATTCAGCCCACTTTAGCCCTGTCAACACAAATTTAGCTCAGCCCAGCCCTGCCCAGTTTAGCCCAGCCTAGCCCAGTTCAGCCCAATTCAGACCTCTCCAGACCAATTTAGCACAGTTCAGCAGGGTTTAGCCCACTTCAGCCCAGTCCAGCACACCTTCACCCTGTTGAGCCCAGTTTAGCCCACTTCAGCCCAGTTTAGTCCAGCCCAGCACAGTATAGACCAGTTCAGCCAGTTTAGCCCAATTCAGATCTGTCCAGACCAGTTTAGCACAGTTTAGCCCAGTCCAGCCCAACACAGACCAGCACAGTACAGTTCAGCCCACTTTAGCCCTTCCCAGCCCAACGTAGCACATTTTAGGCCAGCTCAGTTTAGCCCACTCCAACTTATCCCAGTCCAATTTAACCCAGTTCAGCCCAGTTTACAGCTCAGCCAACTTTAGCCCAATTAGGTGCAGTGTAGCACAATTCAGCCCAGTTTAGCTCAGCTCAGCCCACCCAACACCTCTGTAGCCAATTCAAGCCCAGTTCAGCCCAGCCCAGCCAAATTTAGTCCAGTTCAGCCCAGTCCAGCCCCATTTACACAAGCTCAGAT
>WYDI02033614.1:0-15642 GCA_009867235.2 Psittacus erithacus | reverse complement strand
TCCTTCCGTCGTCTTCCCCCCCCCCCCCCCCCCACCCCCCCCCCGGCTAATTTTCCCAAATCTCCCACTGTTCCCCATTGTGCCTCAATGCAGCCACAGCTGCACCAGCCAAAGGCAGCAGCACTTCTGGCCTTTCACAAAAGCTAGCCCAATATTTAGAGATTGAAAATGAGGCAGAGAAGGGTGAGGGTTCCCTTCTTTTTCCCAGCCATGCTCCTGCTAAGCCAGAAAACATCCTCAGGGATGTTCCTGGTTTCAGGGCTGACCCTGACATTGCAGCTGGTTAAGGGCTTTGGAGGGCTCTTTGTATCCCCCCAGCATGAAAGTAAATCCTCCAGAGCAGTCAGAAAACATAGGGAATTGCATTTTTTTTTCAATCTTGATTTCTCAAAATACCTTCCAAGCCCTTGGCTTGAGTGCTGTGCTGTGATACTGTGAAAGCAGTTCCGAATGCAAAGAGCAGAGCAATACTAAACCTTAGGAGCTAAGCCCTCAGTGGCTGAATGATCTCAGTAGCAAGAATGTCTATTCCTTCATCTGAACCTTGCAACTATTTCTTCATGTGCCAATAGACTCAAGCAGACCCTTGCTGCTTTTATTTCATGCTACGAATATCAGCACTGTTTTTCCCCCTCTTTCCTTTTATTCCCCTGGATTCCTTCAAAGGAGAAACCACTCCAACAAGGTAACATTAAAATCAAGTGAACCTGACACGGCAATTTTTAAATCCTCTGGTAAAAACTCACATTCCAGCAGTTGTCCATATCTGTAACATCTCATCCTCTACTCCAAAGTTTAAATGTATTAAAGAGGGAATCTTTTCTATCATGACAAGTGTATTCCAAAATCAAGGATCTATCCCAGTAATTGCCTGGTCCATCCTTACATTCAACATTTCAAATCAAGACACCAGCTTCTCCTAACCACAGTGGATGCGCTGTATAGAAGTTACATATTCATGCTATGCTTTTTGGATATTTTGCAAGTCAGCACCATTAGCTTCTGCCAGAAGACACATCCAGGCCATACCACAGCAGCCATGCAGCTGAGGTGTTCATCAAACCCCAGATGATCAGGAACTTAGTGTCCAATTCCAGCCAAAGCTCTGCTGCTTTATTCAGACTGGTGCTGAGGGCTAGATGGGTTGGCTTGCACCCACTGCTTTGGAGTGGTGGCTTTGCTTTCCACTTGTCACTCCACGGGCACAAAGTGGGCAAAAGTTATATTTCTAGGGCAGCAAATGACTCCTTGAAGAAGGCATGTGAATTTAGCAGCAGGATAAAAGTTTTTTAGAAGGCTTATGTTTTTTTAAGTTTAGCAAATATGTATGTAACCTACAGGAGTATGTTTGGAAAAGAAAAAAGTTAAAATCAATAACTGAATTCACGTTTGGGGTTTTGTTCTATTAATAGCAAATTTAACGTGATTAACTGTGACAGTAGTAACTAGATGGATAGCTGCAGTCAGGCGAGGGGGAGGACGTACACCTTCCACGGGGGAAGCAAAGAAGAGCCCAATGAATCCGGCTTCTTGCAGTGTTTCAAGAGCACCATCTTGTGGTTTTCCCTTTGCATAACATATTCCGGTTTTTTAAATCTCGATACTACAGCATAAATTCCTCAAAGGAGTCTTCAGGCCTTGGCTTTAGGAGTAGATATTTTGGGAGATGAGGAGGGAATTCTTATCACAATTTTAATCTTGATTCCTATTTTAAACTCTGTGAGTCAGGGCTGGCTTTATATTTTTACCACTAAATATTCTGAGCTTTGTGGAGGGTGATTGCTGCTAAATCGTTGGGTTTTAAGCTTTTTCGTCAAATAAAATATTCAACGTGCTAAAATGCTGCTTCTTTGCTGTGGAACCTTTGGTTAGTGACAGTATATCTGGCACATGCCACACATCAGAAGTCAGCCTCCAAGATGAACAACGAGGCTGTGCGCTGTGCTAAGGCACCAGTAGCTGCAGATTTGTAGTAAGAGGTTGATTGGGTTTTTTTTCTGTTTTGGTTCTTCCATGTCCCTCTGACTTCAAAGCACACAAGCTGCTGTTGGAGGATAAATTACACAGATAAATGCATATAAATTCACCCTTGTTTTTACAAGTTATGATATCACCAGATTAATCACCGTTAATCTGACACTTGTTTTGAGTTTCTTTAGTAGCTGTGATAGGCCAGCTAAGATTGACTTTAATGTTTTGTAGAAAGATGTAAGCACCTCAAGCAGTTCCTTGGGTTTTTCAAGACATCATCTTAAGTGCAAGAGAGAAGAGCTGAAAAACATGGAAGTTAAATATGAATTTCAGAAGATCCTAAACCCTTGTCTCTGCCTACCTCCCAGCTAGGGTCAGGATGAAATAAGGAATATTCTGGCTTCATGCTTGGTCAGGGCAGGGGGAAATGCTGCTAGCCACAGAAATTTTCAGAGCAGAGAAGCATCACACTCTTCCTCACCATGCAGAGCAATGCCTAAAGATAAGCAAGTAACTGGGTGAAATCTGTACTCTTGCACCAGCCAGCCAGGGGACTCTGTCAGCCTGCAGGTATTTATCACCCTCTGTAGATCTGAAAGGCATATGCAATGTGAGCAAAAAGCTTATCATGTCCCTGCAGTGTCACTGGGGCTGCCAAATGTTGAGTCTGAAAGTGGCTTTGACAGCACAGATGTAATAGTTCAGGACTGGCTTATCTCCATATGGCAAGTGCCAGGTACAACTTTCACATTTGATTACATATCAAAGGCAGGTTCAAGATAGGTCAAGCACAGACATTAACAACGATCTGCATTTGCTACTCTATTCCTGTATTTGGCGCACAAACCACTCCCATCAACACTGGTTGGGGCACCCATTACACTCACTCATCCAGCACACTCACTCTCTCTGATGAGCTGCTTTCTCACTCTGCAGTAGATGCCAGCATGCCTGGGTGGAGACATATTGTCCATTCTGCTTTTTTCTGCCCTATACACCATTCACTGAAGATATTTGTGACACAACCAACTTCGTGTCTTCCAGTAGGATGTACAGCTTTTATACAAGTCCAACGTTCAGCATTTTTGGGCAAGGTTTCAACTGCTGGGCAAGCTTACCCTAAAGGAAGAAATAGCTGCAAGGCTACCACAGACCCCCATGCTTCTCTTTGGAAGCTTTGCATAAGAAAATTGAAAGCATTTGTTAAGAGGCCAAGGTCCTTAAGGAGCTGTCACCCACCAGTTGAAGACTGCAATTTTGAATGTCTATTTTGATTATAAACACTAAAGGCAAGGGACTGAGGGTCAGGATAAGACAAAAATGGTTGGACAAGAAGAAACAACACAATGGTTTGCAGCAGACCTAGTATAGCCTGGCCAAAGCTTTCCTAGAGGTCGAATAACCTGACCTTTCCAGCAAGGTTTCAGGTAGAAGGTAGCTGCCTCTTATCACTCAGAAGTTAATGAAAGGCGTTTCTTCATATTGTTCATCTCCAGTTGTGACCCCTGAAGCCATATAGTCCAATTATTCCCCTTATCTGGAGGTAATAAGGGATTCTTTCTCAAAATGCTACATAAGCAGATAAATTTCAACAGGAAACAAAACATACACACAGAAAGCAGCTGCTTTTCACTCTGTAAGTGTACAAATTGTTAATCCTACTGGAGTGAATACTTCTCCTTAGTAAACTCAAAACCTGAAAAGTAAACCTGTTAAGCTTGTACCAGAACAAACTTTTGCTTTTAATATTTATCTGTCTGTGCTCTACCTCATAGACTCACTGTTGCTGCATGAGTACCAAGCACCTGACCATTGCCTTTTCCGTGTCTCACAAATATTGCAGACACCACTGTCTACTGGATGAGGGCTATTACTTCACATACAAACATCATTTTTGTTCTTGCCTCGTTGGTAAATGTCGTATGGTCTAATTATCAGAATAAGGTATAATAGGATGGAAGACTTCCACTAGTCATTCTCACATTTCGAGCATATCTCTAAGTGGACTTCAATAGACAAAATATTTATGTTCTCAGTTCTTGATACAACTCAGCCAGCCTTTTATTTTAAATCCCAGGTTTAAATTAGGGGATTAAGCTCACCACATAAAAGCAGAATGATAGCAGGATGGCCCAACTGTTTCTACCACTGCTGTCACAAACAGAAAACTGCCAAATGCAAGAAAAGTTGCCATTCAGTATAGAACATCTGTCCCACTTCAAAGAGCAAGATCTACAATGCTGCCTTCCCAGTCTGTTATCTACTTACTAATGGGGGAAAAGCCACACACAAGCCCCTAGGCAAGTCCAGAAGGTGATCAGTCCTTGCCGTGGAATCACAAAGACTTTGCTGACAACGTGCTAGCTCTGCAGGAACAGCACAAATTCAGACCATAGAAAATTTCCATTGAATGCATTGGTTCAGAAACTATCGGCAATTACCACTAAAAGCCTTTAGGTAAGCTGCAGGAATGCAGCATGAGAATGGATTCAGTGCATTTTACACAAAACCGGGGTATCTGCTCCTTGTTAATATGTCAGCATTTTTAAGCACCACCTACTGGAAAATTTGAGAAATGAGCATGAAAAGTAATCTTTTAAGATGATAAATAGGACTTTTAAGATTTTGTGGTTGAAAACAGCAATTTATTTTTACATTTACAAGACAAACATGAATAATATTTAAAGTCTTATTCACAAATATATACAAATATTAAAAAAATATCTTATTTGGAAAAAACTGGAGAAGTATTTTTTAGCACTATAGCAAAAATACAGTACTTTTTTTGTGAAGTTGGAAGGATTATCAGGTCAGTTCAAGGAAAACCTACAGTTTCTGAATGAAGAAATGAAGGAAGAGCAACAGTGCAAGATTTATATGACATAAGGCATCAGAGAAAAAGGCATTATGACCTTTCACATTTTAAAATTAAGGCAAAGCCTTGGGAGGAGAAACATAAAACCTAGGCTCTCTCATAATTTTATGCTAAAAAGGACATCACCCACCTCACTTGACATTCTCACTCTAAATGCTTTTAAGAGACTTTTGAACAAGAGTAAAAATTTAAATAAAAGTTTATGCTTCCCCTTCTGTCATAGAAGAATTGCTAGGGTTACACATGGAAGGCTACTTCCCAAAACTATTTCATTTTGCTCAATAGACAAATTGCCAGGACAATATTTAAAATGTTATTCCAATTCATATCCAGATTTCTTTTCATTTATAAATTAATAAGAGTTTTTAGAATAATATTTTAATGATTTCTAGGATTTTTAACACAACTATATAGCACCGAGGAGTAATAAAATTAACTTTAAAAAAAAAATACAGAACAGCAGAAAGCATTTTTCCTGTTTGGTTTTCTTTGAAGATAACCTCATACCCCAAAACCCTGACAATCTGCATTGGGATGGATGGATCACAATCGTTGTAAATTGTGTTTGCTTTTCTTAGTCCCAGGAAGCAGTTCAAACTTTGAGCTGGGTTTCACTGGTTTGCTGCTCATACAGTCACTGGAGCTGTGGTAGCTGCACATGCATTTTGTGCAAAAGTCGAAGCCACAACCTTCACGACTGCACATCGCTCTTTGTAGATAGGAGTCATACTTTGCAGGGGAGCCACAGCGGTGGCAGGCTTTAAGGCTTTCAGTGGTTTTCAAGGTCTTGGCAGCCTGTTGGAAAAAGCATATAAAGAAAATCATGAGTGGAGGATAAATACAGACCCCAAACATTCCCTGATGTTATCTAACATGTCACAAAACATACTGTCACTTCTCCTACTCTAGGAAGATAAATCACAGATTTAACCTAACTTTGGTTATATCAGATTCTGATGGGAGATTGAACAGGTATAATCAGGTTATAGCTGCTGGTACTTTGGACTAGAGATACAGAGGAATAGAGGTAGCCAATTTAAAATTCTTTAAATTTTAAACTTAAAGGACAGACTAAATGCAAACACAGCCCTCCCAAACCCTCCAAACTTCATTCTAAGATGGTGATATAGTTCAGTTTAAAAAAAAAAAAAGAAAAAGAAAAATAAATCTGAATACCATTTAAATCATTAACATTTTTGAAAAGTAAGCAGTTATGTCCCAAAAATTTCAGCTGTTGTGCACTCAGCTTCAGACACCAAATGAAAGCAATTCTTTATTCTCTCAAATTCATTTTTTGACACAAAAATAGGTCCACTATTCAAAATCATTCAGCATTAGAAAACTATCAACCTGTATAGCACTTTTTATAATTTAGCTGTTAAAAGCAAAATGTTTATATAACTAAACTGTGTGCTTTTAGACTGCTACTTCAGTGTACAGTTGAAATTTCAGATTCTTAATGCTATAAAGTGCTGTACAGTAGTATTAGAGCAGCTTCATCATACTTTCCAGTGCTATTACATAATCTTTTCTTGTTGCACCAAGTTGCAGAATAAGACTTTTTAGCTTGAGTATGAAATCTTTTTCTAGTTAGGAAAATCTGTTGCTTATTAATAATCAGTGACTTTCAATAAATATTTTGAAGTCCTATAAGACCTGCAATGTAGACCTACACCTATATGTGGGGGATAAAAATGCTTAAGAAAAATGACAAGGTGAAAAGAAACTTAAGGCTGTTGGGCCATTTGTTGACAACTCCAAATGTGTGTCACACTAAACTATGTAATTAAAAAAAAACACAAACAAACAAAAACAAACAAAAAAAACCCCAAACATTTTAGCATCAGATAATTAGTTAAAGAAAAAACAAACCTAACCAAAAAACATAGAATAAACAGAAGAAATATCCATTTATTTTTAAAAAATTAGACCTAAAGAGCTACTTAGTCTTTGGTCTTTATTTTTTATTGCCCACCAGTGTTGAAGCAAAGTTGTCAGTTTTCCAGCTTATCTCGACAACATGATTCATTATAAGCCCATGGAAACAAAAAGGAAATTACTGAACTTTTTTATATCCAATCCAAGCCAAAGATAAAAACAACTCCCAAAACATCACTAAGGCATTTTAGGGTACCTAGGAAGAAAAAAAACCAAACAGTAGAACAACCCAATGTATTGATATTCTCCACTTGTGACATTGTCAAAATAAGCAAAAGCCAACAAAGAAAATCTGGCAGAAATACTAATAATAAGCACTTCAAATTGGAGATACTACTTTCAGAAACACACTTTACAAGCTGATCGTGTGCCAGACAACATGTGAGAAATTAAAGATGAATGGAAATCACCGGTTACCTCAGAAAACTCCATCAGCCTGCTGTGATTCTTAGATGCTTTGGATCTGGTGCCTTTTTTATTCAAGTTTTTTGGTGGGGTGGCTTTCTGGATGGCAGCTAAAGCTACTCGATGGAGACTATAATCCCTTGTTGCAGCATGCTGTGGTGCCTTAGTACCATTCTAATAAAAAGAAAAAGAAGAACAAAATTTGAGAAGAGACTTATCTGGTGCTGAGCTTTTGTTTAGTAGAAGACAACAACTTATTTTTGACCATTCCTCCTGCCTAGGTTTTCACTAACAAAGCTTCATACCAAGTAGTACACTACTAATTTTACTTTAGCTTTCTGAGCAATTACCATAAATGCATAGAACAGGCCCCTAGCTCAGACAATCAAAACCACCTATCTTCTGTTACATAATGCAATGTACCACCATATTAACACATCATAATTATTTAGGCAGAGCATGTAACCTAGTAACTGCAGTGTTTTAAAGCCCAAAGCAATATTTCTAATTCTTTATGGGGAACAGAAATGCTTGAAGCTTTAAAAAGGAAACTCTTCCAACCAATTTTATAAGTTTGCAGTGCAAGTTAAAAAAAAAAAAAAAAACAAAAAAAACCCAAAACCCCAACAAAACAAAAAAAGAAAAACCAACAAAAAAACCCCCACAAAAACAAACATACAATGGCAGGGAGGAAATCAAACTTTATGGGGTGAATGTTCAGTGGTGTCCAACTGTTTCACCCTAACAGGCTAGAATCATAAAACACAACATAAAATCCTAACTCTGTGACCACCTCATTCTGTTGCAGATCCTAAGTCTTGCTTCATTGTATCTCTGCCTCCCAAGGAAGAAAAACACCCCTAGTGTTTCAAAAAGAGACCTGCCATGGTAAAGCACAATGCTTAATGCATTTTTTATTTCACAGAACAAATAGGCATTAGGAATAGCTCACAGTGCAAAAAGCTCTGTTTTCTGCAGCCAACATGTTGCACTTTTTCAGTGCCTCTCTCCCTTCTGCATCAGTGGAGATGCTGAAGAAGCTGAAGCAAGCAAGCCTCTGCTTAGTCTCTAGGGCTTGCCCAGCAGGCAGTGCTGGAACTGACCCTCTCCTTCCTGCCTTCCTCTGTAACACAGGACATGTGGAAGCTCTTAAGAACATATGCCTCTCTCTTTGGGTAACCTTTTCTACCAACCTTCCTTGGACCCCAAAGACAGCGAAATGACCAGCAACACCTGAAGCAGGGCATCCTAACAGAACAAACTGAGATACTCCAATGACACCTTTTCAGCCTAAAAAAACTCTTCTGTGATTGCTTAGGCCTGGGAGGAGCCCTGAAATAGCTGGTTTAGGCTTGAAATATCTAACAAGTGCAGAAACTTACAGAAAGGTTTTTCACAGCTTTAGTATAAATTTGGAAAATCCATTTATCTTCTTGTAGAATTTTCTGCCATGTTGTGCTGACTTTGGCAAAACTGCAATGAAAATACAAACATATCAGTTACCTCTTAGGAAAGGGAAAAACTTTTTATTTAATGGTGGGAATAACTATGTTATCTTCTTCTTTCATGTAGAAGATGGGATATGTTCACAATTGTAATCTATAAATTTGCCTTCTAAGGAAGAGACACATTCCCCATATATATCATGGCTTACACTGACAGTTCATGTTTTAATATATTACTACATAATACTGACCACTGAGCATATGTCACAAGCCCTATATGTAAAACATTCTTAAGCCACCTGATTAGGTTGTTTCCTTTCCCAACGAAACACATGAGATTAATATACTTACTTGATTAAGTCCATCTCACCAAGATGCCTTAAAATATTTGATAATATATGCTTCAGGTCCTTTTGGAAGAGTTCAGCAAGAATGTCTATTCTATCTAACCCCATTTTCTTTCCAATTAGGTTGCAAAGTTCAACTTTTCCCATAAAAACAATTTTGTCTACTGCAGCCCAAGACTTGAGATTTCTTTTACCATTTTTTTTCAAAGTTGAGCAAATAATTTCTTCATAATGGAGCACTGGCAACAAAGTTTTCTTTGAAAACTGTGTTTGGTTTTGGTTCTTCATAAGACAATGCTTTGGTGTTCCACAGAGATTCCCAGCCAATGGTATAATATCCTCATGTTCTATTGCATCAGTGTATTGATTACTTAATATAGAGGAATAACCACTGTCCTCATTAAATTTACTGTTTTCCAGTGCCTCCATTTCATAGATACTTTCATCAAGTCTCTGGGTTACTTGTTTGTTTTCTTTGTTATGTACAGGTCTTCCTTCATCTTCAGGATTTAGATTTCTGCTGGCCACATGGTACGAGTCACTAAGGAGTATTTTCTGATGCTCTTCAGCACATCTTTTACAAAAACCCTTCTCATAATTCAAGGGGCAGGATTTTTCTATTCTTGCTTTCTCCACAGTAGACTTCAGTGGTGCAAACCCAGCATGAAGAGACATACAACCAAAATCACATTTCATTTTGAAGGAGTGGTTAAGGTTTGATTTCATTATTTTGTTTGTATCCTGCAAGAAACAACAAGGACAGTATTACATTACAGCTAAACTGTATCACAAATACTTTTTCTTATAAAGAATCAACCATGACTTCATTCTGCATTGTGAATTTTAACCTTTTATCTAGGTCGCCCTCCAGTGTCTAAACCACAGACAACTAGTGGAACTAAGGATCTGTAAGAACCACTATGCAAGTCTATCTCCTGAAAATTGGAGCTTTACACTAGTTTACTCTGGGATGGGAAAACTGACTGGGCAATTTTACTCTTTTTTTTTTTTTTTTCCCTTTCCACAGCACAGATTACTTCGAGACAGACTGGACTGGTGCCTCCATTTCCTACCTTACATGCAGTGATATACTCAGGACATTTTTGGCCCCTGCAAGAGAACTCAGTAGTAGAGCGTCCATGAGTGACAGCAGGCCGGGGTAGGGGTATGCCAGGCCAGAGCAGCCTGAAGTTTGCATGCAAGCCCAGAGGCAATGCTGCTCATACAGCCAGATATCTCATGGGGCATTTTAAGAGGGGAGGAGGCTGGGTGTCACAGGGAAAGCTTGGGTGCTCAGATGCACGTGTAAATTACAATGGAAAGTAGCACTCTTTAAACATTGATGAAAATGAAACAAAGGTTGGTTACTTTTAAGAGGGTCAAAAGATATTATAGAGAAACGGATCTCTTCTTGCCTTTTTCCTTTCCCCTCCCCCCAAGGTGTGGTGCTATCTATATTAACAATTGCGGGGGGATGGGCGAGGGCTGAAGGGGAGAAGGAAGCCATTGCCGTTGTGTTAAATCTAAGGGGAAAATAATTTTCAACATGCTTTGCAATCTATACGAAAAAAATTAAGCTGCCCTTATTTCAAGCAGGAGCGGGTATTTCAAACGATTTAAGCACTTCCAGCAGTTTTAGAAAAAATATTCTAAAAAAGCGTTTCATGAACGTTTCAAAGTCCCTTCTCCGTACCTTAGTTTGGGGGAAGAAAGGCGCAAATACGTCCACGGCTTTGTACAGTGTGAGCTAGGGGAGAGCTGTAAGCCCCCACTAAGTCTCCTCCTCCCCTTCCCGCCAGCGAGCAAAGGAGCTTTTGGGCTGAAACTCCGCAGAACTGAGAAATGTATCTCCCCCCTCCCCCACGTTTCGGGGCATCAGAGCCGGCCGCAGACCCCCGGCGAGCGGCCTCAGCCGCGGGCCCCCCGGGCACCGTCAGGCTGCTCCCGCCCAGCACTCAAGATGGCCCGGGTGGGCTGCAGGTAGATCGGCTGCCGGCCCTGCAGTGCCCGCGGCCTCTTCAACGGCACCCTAGGCCTTCGGGGGTCTCCGCTTTCCCCCGCGTCCGAGGATCCCCCCGAAATGGTGGTGGCGGGACGGGCAGGAGCGCGCCAGGGGATGTCCCCCTCCAGCGGCGTGGCCGAGCGGGAGACAGTGCGGCGCGGCACCTCCCCACCAGCCGCTGCCTGCCGGCGGGAGCCACAATCCCCACCTCAGCGCGGACCCGAGTCCCGCACGCTACAGGGTGGCGGGACCGGGGAACTCTGCGGCTGCCAGTACGCCGCCGTCCCGTCCCATCCCACCCCTCCATCCATTCATCCATCCATCCATCCAGCCCCGTCGGTTGGATAGCTGCGGGCAAGGCAGCAAGGCCGGGAGGCCACCAGGGACCCCCGTGTGCGATCCACCTGGTGCCCCTCACAGCGCCGCCAGCACCCCCAGTCCCGCCACCACGTACGCCAGCAGCCCCCACAGTCCCTGCCGCAGAGCCCTGAGCCCCACTACCCCGAGCCGACCCTGCCGCAGAGTCCTCAGGGCGGAGCCCCACTGCCCCGAGCCGACCCTACCGCAGAGTCCTGAGGCCGGAGCCCCGCTGCCTACTCCCCATTGCCGCGCTCTCCCGCTCACCTGCAAGGCTGCGCGGACGCGGGTAGTGAACGCGCGGTTGCTCTCGCCGGGTACTTTAAACTTTGAATTTGGTATCCAAAATCGCGCCGCCCAATCGGAAGCCGCCGCCGCGGCGGGTGGCCAATGGGAGGCGGGCAGTAGGCGGGGGCCAAATCAGAGCAGCCGGGGGCGTGGCCTTCCCGGATCATATTTTCCCTCCTCGGCCGGCAAACAGAGAGGCGAATGGTGGGGAGGTGGCGCGCGCGCTCCGCGGGGCGGAGTTTGGAAGGAGGGGCGTGGCGGAGAGCGGGAAACGGGGAGTACCCTGTCAGAGCGGAGCCGACAACGGCTCCGAGCTTCCCCCTTTCTCTTGTCTTCCCCCTTTTTTCCCGCCCGTTCCCCGAACGGTCTCCCGGCGCCCTCCTAAAAGAGCAACAGGCTTCCGTTCTGCGGGGCTGGAGAGACTGCGGGGAACACACGCGCCCAAGCGCTACTTGGCGCCCAGCTGCATCTGGGGTTTCTTTTCTAAACGGACGCGACTGGGATCTTCCCCCATCCCTTGCACAATCGGAGTGCACGCTCAGCGTATGCAGAGCTCCTCTATACCGGAGACGGGCTCCTGAAGTCGCGCAGTGGATCCTGCGTCTGGCCTTCTCCCCGTGGAAGAACAGTATTTATTGTGCAGTGTGATTGAGGGTATGGGGTAGTAGGCAGAGGGAGGGGAGCGCTACTGGGAGCCAAGGAAGGGAGACACTAGCACAGGGATGCCTCTGTGTTCAAAGTACAACCTTCTCACAGCTCAGGGAGCTTGCATGTGCAGTGAGACAGAAGACCTCACATTAAAATTAATTTGGAGCAAGAACAGGACTTCACACAGTAAAACTTGCCAGGACAAGCCACGGAGGTTCCACTCAAGATAGCAAAGTCTGCCTTGTATGGCACTGTCACATGTCAGTTTTGGAGTACTTCTGTCAGGCTCCTGCCAGAACCATGGCTTTTCTCACATAGACCAAAGGCTGGCAACTTGCAAGGCAACAATGCATCCAGCGTCTCTTTAGAAGCCAGACAAGAACCAGGAGGCTGTGGAGCCAGGCAGGATGTAGCCAGCGAGGTCACTAGCCAGAACATCAGGGAAGGCCTAGGGTGACAAAGACTCCCAACACTTAGGTAAGTTTCATGCAGCAGTCCAGCGCTTAGACCTGACTGATGGCTCTTACTTGTCTGAAGGAATATAAAGCTTAAGTTAGAGAGAAGGAATCACAAACTCCATCATTTGGCATAAGATAGCCTGGCCTTAAATGAAGTCAGGAAGACTGTCACAAGGGCTCTGTAGCCTTCCATTTACAGTACTGATTTGGTAGGAATAAAGACTTCAGTCCTCATTTCTGCTTCAATCAGTATCTAATTATTTTACCAACAAAATGCACTAATGTTTATTTTTGCTTTCTTCGGTGCCAACTGGGAGTTGTATTTCTGCTAGTAAAGCTAGACCTAGGTCTCACACTTACCAACAGGAAATATGTATGCCTTACCTTATGCATGGGCACTCCTAACCTGACGTTAATGTATACATCTTTAATTAAAAGATTTGGAACTTAATCATAGTTACTGTTGTTGTGGTTTAAGCTCAGTCATAACTCAGAACCACGCAGTCTCTCTCCACGCCTCCTCCTCTCCTCTCCCCCTTGCTCCTGGAGGGATGAGGGGGAGAATGGAAAGAATGTAACTCCCACGGGTTGAGATAAGAACAGTCCAGCAACTAAGGTATAACACAAACCACTGCTGCTACCACCAATAATAATAATGATAAGGGAAATAACAAGGGAAGAGAATACAACCGCTCACCACCCACCAACTGATACCCAGCCTGACCAAGCAGGGATCTAACCCTTCTGGGTGGCTGCCCCCAGTTCATATACTGGACATGACGTGCTGTGGTACAGAATACCTCTTTGGCTAGTTTGGGTCAGGTATCCTGTCTCTGCTTTCTCTCAGCTTTCTGCCCTCCTCCCTGGCAGATCAGGAGACTCAAAAAGTCCTTGGTCAGAGTAAACATTACTGAGCAGCAACTAAAAACATCGGTGTTACCATTGCTGTTCCCAGGCTGAAAGTCAAAAACACAGCACTGCACCAGCTACTAAGAAGGAGAAAACTGACTGCTACTGCTGAACCCAGGACAACTATGCAGTATTTCCTAGAAAACAAAGCTAATAAATGTATTAAATGATTGTATGCAGTCTTTTGACATGAAGTGGTTCAAACTGCACTCTAAAATATAATAAAAGATAATAAATTGATAATTGGTTGATTTTTATAGAGGATGTTGAAATAATACATTTCTATAAGCCATATATAGCAAACTTATTTATTCTTATTCTGATTTCTCAAACTAATTTTAATTAGAAGTCTGAAAGTAAACACTCATATTCATGGCAATATTTTTCCTTAGGTTCCAATTTCTTATTTACTGGTATTTGTACTTCAAATACATTCTGTGTGTATCATGATGGGATAATGTGGCATGGAAGCTGAGGGTTTGTATTGCTTTATGTATTTGGGATTGTAAAATGTAATGTAAAAGAGAAGTTAAAGCCTTCTTTACCCACAGCTGTGAATATGTGTGCATACAACGGTAAAATGAAAAGGCAAAAGTTTTACTTTGCTTTCATAGATCAAACATTTTAAATAAATAGACAAAACCAGCGAGATACCATTCATACTGTGTAACATTTAGAAAAATAAAAAACTGTAGACTCAATTAAAAACATAAAGGAGAAACTGAACTGAAGCCAAATGGAAATACCAGCCAAACAATAATTGTCATGATTCTTTTCTCTTTTGAATCAGGAACAGAAACATCCTTTTCAAAATCAATTCATATAACTTGCCATTTGGCTTCCACAGCTTTGGTTTTTTCTTTTCCTGGAACAAGGGATATTCCCAAACATTCTTTTTTGTGTTTATTAATAAGTGCTAGGTGGTCATGAAAACACAGATGTGATACACTTTGACTCTCTTTCATGTAAGTAATTAGCAAATATGCAGATCAGTAGTGGTGCCATTTATTACTTTTTTCTAATCACTCAAACAATAGCATTTGGTTTTTTCTCTCAAGTAAGCTATTTGACACTGCACGGATTGCTTAAACTATTGTTTAAATGAAAACTGGAACTGGAAATAGCTGTTTAATGTGTACCTTTCAAGAGTGGTGTATCATCATCTTCTCAGTGGAGAAAGTTAAAAACTGCAGCTACTTCCAGCCCAAATGCATTTACTTTTAAAGTGGACTGCTTCAGCAATAATGTTTCATATAAAGGTAATGAAGACTTTTACTTAGCAAGTAAGAAAACTGTTTATCAGTCATGAGGAAACAAGTCGTGGTGTCTTTCAGGATCTGAAAAGCAGCTGAATTTTCTGGGTGGTGCACCAAGAAGCTCCTTTGCAGACAAAAGTCCCATCTCTTGTAATGGGCTGACAAACAGCAATGTTCACGGCAGATTCTTTTTTTCATTTTCTGAAATAATTTCCATTAAAGATTCATAATCAGCATATTCTTTCAGAGTTTGTATCATTTCATCTAGCTTTTCTTCTCCTAGCATGAAACACTCAATATGATGCACTGATCTGCTTATCCTGTGGTCAGTAATCCGGTCCTGTGGAAAGTTGTATGTTCTGATCTTCTCTGACCTTCCTTTAGTCCCAATCTGTCAAACAAGAAGAATCAGTTCATTATCACTATCATTTTTTTATAAGAAGGGCGAACTACTGATTAAACATTTAAAGCAAAAACTTTCTCTTCCATACTTATCCAAAATATGTTAGTTACATAGAATCATGGAATAGTTAAAGCTGGAAAGGATCTTAAGATCATCTAGTTCCAACCCCCCTGCTGTGGGTAGGGACACCTCACACTAAACCATGTCACACAAGGTCCTGTTCAATCTGGCCTTGAACACCACCAGGGATGGAGCATTCGCAGCTTCCCTGGGCAACCCATTCCAGTGCCTCACCACCCTAACAGTAAAGAATTTCTTCCTTATATCCAATCTAAACTTC
>WYDI02033612.1:0-12941 GCA_009867235.2 Psittacus erithacus | reverse complement strand
CTCTTCCCTGTGAGGGTGCTGAGGCGCTGGCACAGGGTGCCCAGAGAAGCTGTGGCTGCCCCATCCCTGGCAGTGTGCCCCATCCGTGGCCTATGTGGCCTCATAGGCTCACACAAAGAGAAAACATGCATGTGGTGAGCAAAGCTGCGCTTGCTTCAGGCAGCATCTCGAGACAATGATGTAAACCCCTTTTCTGGGGGACCCTGTGACCTGTAAACACTGGTGGGAGCCCTCAGCTGACCCCTGGTATAGGAGCTGAATATTATTTATGTAACAGTTTGCTTTAAGACCAAGCCTGGCTGCCCTGCCGCATCCGAGAGCTATTCACTGTCATTTTAGGTCACAGTTAAGGTTACTAAGAGCATAGATGACACATTTTCTCTCTCAGACAGCTGAGACTCCTCTTTTGCACAATGAGCACCCAGAATCAGTAGGAGGATGCCATAAGTGCCCTGCAAAGCTTTTTTCACCTTAAAATAGTGATGCAGTTGAGAATCCACAGCTGTAACTTAGCACATATGTCTGGGAGAAAAGAAGTCTTTGGTCCTTGCTTGTGTAACCCCACCTCAGCTGCCAACCCGCAACAACACTGTTGGGTTGGGAAAGGTTAGAGGCCAGGCTTCTGTCCCATATAGCTGGGGGCATTGCCTCGGGACAGCCACCTCCATCAGTCTGATATGCTGCAGAGCCAACTGGATCATCGATGAGCCAGGCACAGACAAGCAGCAAGAAGAGTTTGGGGCTGACTCATTGGGACCGGGGGAGAACATGCCATCCACACAGGTAAGGTGACTTCTGGAAAGCTGGCAACAGCAAGGGCTGCAAAAAGCAGTCAAAGCAAGGGAAGTGTTTGCTGTTCCTGAGCCCTGAGCACCCTCCTGGCAGCACAGCTTCAAAGGAAGGAATGAAACATGAGAACAAGTGACCTGGTCTGGGCATTGATATTGCACTCAGTGAGGGACCTGACTGCCTTCCACAGATACAAGGGACCTTCTGCTTTTAAGTCTTTTCTGACAGCCACCCTGCTCCCTCCCTGTGGTCTGCAGCACCTCCATCCAGCTCTCCCACGGCAGCAATTCATCCCATGTGCCTTACCTTGGCCACACAAAATCTCAGTCCTTTGTCTCTCTGGACAGGGCTTAGAGAACTCTCCAAAGTTAATGAAGCAGGTCCAGCCCCTCATTAACTCACAGGGCCTGTCCCCTTTGATTAGGTTGTGCTGACTCTGCTCACACATCACACTTGCTGCTCTAGATGCAGGGACACTGGGGTGTTTCCAGCTGGGACACAGACAAAAGGAGGAGATAGCAGAGCCTTGGTTACCACCGGAGCAATTCAGGACAAATAATTAGAGGCTTTCATGGCTAATTGGATCGGTACTGTCAATCGAGGACAGGAGATGCCTTAACCCACACTGCCTGCCTGAGATTGCTAAGCAGGCCATAAATAAACTGTAGCACTGGTTCAAAGCTCATTGGCCTTCAGTTTCCACCCTTTGTGCTCTCTTCCCAGCACAGCACAGTGAACCTGGCAGGGGAGTTCAGCTCCCTTGCCTTTTTCCATGACCACAGCCTTGCAGCCATGCCAGGACACTTGGAGTCCACCTCGGCAGCTCACAGACACTTCACACGTGCAGACCTCAGTATGTTACAGCTGCCTTAAACAAGAAGCTGCTGTCTTCAAACTAAAGTCAAAGGGTAAACAAACTACTGGTTAAGAAGAGCGAATGTCAGAGATCAGGATCAGCAGGGGCTGGCAAGCCAAAGACAAGGCATTTGCAGAGGAAGGCCTGGGAGTTGGAAGTTGGTTCCCGGTAGTACCAAGGGCTCAACCTGCCTCTTGTTTTCAGCTACAGGACAAAGCTTCAATTCCGCCCTCAACTCACTCTCAGCCCTTCTTCCCTTCTCTGTTCAGACATCTCTTCCACATCCTGTGAGTGCTGGCACGTGAACACAAGACATGCAAACAAGAGCAACCACCTTTTCATGACTGCCAGCCAGCACAAGGACATCCAGACCCTTACAGCAAGCTGGAAGCCTGACCCTTCCCTCTGAGGTCCTTCAGCATCTCATCATCTTTAAGGAGGCAGGCTCAGACCCATGTCTTGGGCCACAGGGCCAACACCTTGTCTGTTAGGCTGATTGCTATTGAGTACCAAGTGCTTCCCCCAGGAATCACATCAAAGGAGAGCAGCTTATACTGCCTGGGACCACAACCTGCAGATCTCCTACCTGTGCCACAGGAAAGCGAGGCGCAGGATGTGTAGGAAGGCAAAGTCACAAGAAAGGACAGTCCAACTCTCTGGGCCAGGCAAAAATAGATTAACCTACTTGAAAGTAGGACAAAATCACTAAAGAGTAGGACATCTGGTCACCACAGCAGGAGCAGCAAATACAGAGGAGGCAACTCGTCCATGCATGTGTCTAACCTGACAGGAGACAGCTCAGCACAGACATGTACCATGTTCAGGTGAGCAGCTGGGATGAGCGGTCCCCAGTCAAAGCTGAGCAGCTCCCCATTGCTCTGAGATGACTGCTGGACTTGCTGTTGACAGGCAGTGTACCTGCCTACCAGAAGCAATGTCCTGCCCCCAGAGGCGTGCGGGATATGTGTGCCCAAACCTAACAGATTTACCTGATCTGCTAAACCCAGGAGGGAGAACATAAGAAGATTCCCGATGTGCCTGACTGCTAAGTGCCAGACCAAGTCTAATGCTTGTAAACTGCTTCTGAAGCTCCCTGCTGCTGAGGCCACCTCCTCCACTGGCTCAAGCCCACCTACCTCTGCTCAACTCCTTGCACCTAGGCATCTTTCCCGCAGCCAGGTGTTCAGCCCATTGGCAGAGCACTGCTCAGAGAAGATGTGATAAAGAAGTGAATAAGGACCATCAGTGAGCTTGCATTAGCATCTTCAAAAGCCCCACAGCCCAACAGCCAGCCAGCAGGCTGCAGCTAAGCCAGGCATGAGGGGTCTTTTGCCACAGATACCACGCTCCTCAGAGGAGCCTCGCTCTGTCTGCAGAGAGGAGTTAATGCCTTGTCACTGACCAGCTGCTCCAGGGCCCAGTTTCTTACCCAGCCTTGGCAGGACAGGCAGTTTTCTTGGCTTAGAACCTTGTGCTGGAACGGAAACCCAGAGCACCAGGTCTCAGGACACCATTCAAAACCCTGTTCCCTGTTGTTGCTGCTCTCAAAGGAGGGAGCAGGAAACCATCCAGGTCCCTTTGCAGAATGCTTTCAGCCCCTCCAAAGAACAGTGTCTCTGCTGGGTATGGTTTTTCTTAGATTCAGACTTGCAAAAAGCAGCCCTGGGGCAGCCATGAACTCAGGTATGAGCCCTAGCAGCCCCCTCACAGACCCTGAACTGAGGGTTCCTGGTCTAACCCGACAGCTGAGCCCATCTGAGAAAAGCCATCAAGACCATTTCACAAGTATCCCCACATCAGCTTCCTTTTAACCTCAGTTATCATCACCCACAATGTCCCTTTAACTTCCTGGCATCGAATTCAGCTGCCCAGCCACTCGCTCTGGGCTAAGGGAACTTGCACACCTACATAAGATGAAGCTGAGAGGTTGGGGAAAGGTTTCTCTGGTCTTTGCTAGGGCTGGTACAGTGGCTGCTCACTAGCATTTGTCTTCAGGAAAGGACCAGGTATTTGGAGCAGAAGGAGTCACTACATTGTGCATCAAGCAGGGCAGATTCAGGCAGCAGTCCTCGACGCTGCTGGATGCGGAAAGCGCATCACCACGGGGTGACAGGAAGCACTGGGACAGAAGCGAGCACCATCTCCAGCCCGGAGCTGCTCGAGTCCTGTTCCCGGCGCCAGCAGCTGCGACGGGACGATCGCTGCCTTCGGCCTCGCAGCGGTGAAATTCCCTTTGCCGACAGCAGGGGGCAGGCTGACGACGCCGCTGAGCAGCGCAAGCTGGGCGCAGGTGCGCCGGGCCCCCCCGTCACACGCCGGCTCTGCCAGCCCAGGCAGCAGCCCCAGCGCTGCCGCCTCCCTCACGCTGAACCCAGAAACCATTTCTGCCCCTTTCATGCCACACTGATGCCGATTTTTGCTGGACAGAAAGAACCAGAGGCACTCACTTTGGGACAGTGATTTTTCGCTCTTTCATTCTACACAAAGGCATCATCTCCATGTAAGGAATCATCTCAAATCCACACGCAGGAATTTGTTTCTGAACATGTGATGAACATTTCCCTTCACTTAAAAATAAAGTTATTTCAGAAAAGCAATCTTATTTAGCAAATACTCTGCTAGCTTTAAACCTGGCCTCTATCTCCCCCAGAGTATGTGGGGAAAGGTGAAAGCTGATGCGCTCTAATCAACAGGCAAGGTCTGCTTTCCTCCTACGAGCACTACCCAGGGGGACTGACAGTGAACTTCAAGCTGAATACATTTAACAGCACTTAGAAGGCTGCTGCTCGTAGCAAGAGGTTCCTGTCCCACCCAGACAACTCTGCCAAGAGGCTACAAACTTTGCTTGCCAAGAAACGGCTGAAACCGTCGCAGCGCAATTGCTGTCCATCAGACCGAGGTGACCTGCAAGTGAGCTTGAATGGGGCTGTCCATGTCACACCTTTTTAATTCTGCTTCTCAGCATTCCCTCTATGCTGGGAATTACAGCATGCTCAGCGCCTCAGCCCATGTCCCAGCAAAGGAGCACTGCTTAGAGCCTGGCCAGGATGCTGCTTCGCTGGTTCATGTCTTACACACCGCTGGGTGGTGGTTGAAAGGGTGTTTCTGTCACCCATTTGAGCCTGCTCTGTCACACAGAAGAAAGCTGGAGAGGCACTGGACAAGGAATCAGCTGGCCAGGAACCAAACAGCAGAAAACCCCTTGCATTAAAGCCTCAGCAAAGCCTCAGATCCTCCAAAGTCCACACATCAGCTCCTCCCCTGAACAGCCTGAGAAGCATCACAGCCCTCTGAGACAGCACAACACCGCTTAATCTCCCAGTGCTCCTTCCAGGAGGCTCTCCAGGGAAAGGCAGCCTTCTTTAAACTGGGCAGAAGGAATCATCTTCAAGTCATTTGCAAGAGGAATGGTGCTCCTGGGGTGGTCACACCAGCTCGGGCCACTGCTTGGCTTGCACAGAGATGTGGGCGCAACGCCCCAAGCACCCCATCCCACATCCTACAGCTGATACACGTAGAGACACCTCATTTCTGCAGCACCGGGGATAACGCACCTCTGGGGGGGATTTTGGGGATGAATCACTCTTCCTGACCCCACTGTTCCCACACCCAGAGACGCTTTTCCCGGTGTGGGGGGGTCACGCTCGCACTCACCTCTGTCCTCCTTGCCCTGCCCACCTCCGCTTCCACGTCCCTGCCGCTCCGGGACACGCGTGTGGCCATAGAGAAGCCGCTTCCGCTCCGTGCACCCACCGGGATACCGGGAGCCGGCCTCGGTTACCGGGCGCAGTGTTGGGCTTTGGTCGGCAGAGGGCGGCAAAGGGGCTCTCTACTGCCGCCGGGCCCTTTTGCCGTCCCCTGCCGGCTAAAGCTCAGTACTGCGACCTGCTCCGGTGGCGGGGCCCGCCTTCATCCCCCATCATCTTTTGGGATACAGCGTTGCTAAGAGACAGGATCCCACCCATCCCGGGAGATTGTGGCGCCACCAGGCACTGAACCCAGCATAGGAGGGGCTGCAGCCGCCAGGGAACCTTTGGATAAGAGAAGGGCAATGTGGGAGATAACACAAAAGGTACCATGAATGACACCCCCACACCTCACAAGGAAACCTCTAAAGTGAGAAGAAAGAGGTCATAGAATCGTAGAATCAATTAGTTTGGAAAAGAGCTTTGAGATCATCAGGCCCAACCTTTGCCCCAGGACTGCCATGTCCACCACTAAACCGTGTCACTAAGGTCAAGACAAGGAGGAAAAGCTCTGCATCAGCAAGATGATGTTAACCTGGATTGAGGTCTCTTGAGAGTTTCAGGTCAGGGAGATCAGGCTGAAGAGAGGCGTTTCAGTTATCAGCCCATTCCCCCTCCTGGGGATGAGGGCGGGGGCTCTCACTTGGCTCACTGGGGACAAGCAGTTGGTGTGCTCCTTCTCTAGTTCATTGACCTTGACCCCAAATTCTGCTAGTTTTGATGTGGTCATTAATGGTAATGTAAAACTATGGACTCCTTTTAACATCAGACTGCCCCAGAGAGGTGCCCGGATAAGTGGAAAAGCCTTACTCTGCTTGTAATTCTTCACAGATGGCAGCTCCTTCCCCTCCTCATTACCCTTCTTCTATGCCCCCATCCATATGGGCCATGTTTTCCTTTCTCTGGGTGCCCCTCTCACCCACTCTGTGGCAATGGGAAGTACCCCTGGAAACACAGGACTCCTTGTCCCAGTCATCTTGAACTGAGGCCCAAACAGGTTAACGAGGTTCAAAAGTTTCTTCCAGCTGGTGGGACCTGAGAGCCAAAAGGCTCCTGCTGGCAGATCAGCCCAGGAGCAGCACTTGTTTTCCCTAGTCTGATGGGGAGCTGTAAACAGCAGCTGTCTGTCTCAGTGACTTCAGGAACCTTTTGCCACCCAGAGCTGGCTTTTCTGGGCTCAAAACTCAGGGAATGTGACCAGGCTTTCCCAGGGTGCAAAGCCAGGTACCCCAGGGGATGCGCTGGAGGCCAGAGGTGCTGTTCATAGGTAATTCATCCCTTCTGTAAATTCATGGCAGATCCCAGCCTGACCTGAGGTGAGCAGACCTGTTCCACCCACTGGGCACAACACTGGTGCCTGGTTTCTGCCCCGCGCTGCCCAGCTCTGACCCATGTCTTCAGTGCAACCTTCTCCCATCCTCTCCTTTGTGGTGTGTGGAACCCGAAATGGGAAGAGCTAAAGGCACAGCTCTGCTGAAGGGCACTGGGCAGAGCCAGCACCACTGCAGCCCTGCATTACCTGCCAGGAGAGGTAATCTCTGGCACATCCAAGATGCTGGCTTTCTTTGGAGAAGTAGCATTGAACATGCCAAGCTTGGGGAACCAAAGAGGAACCATCCTGCCTGGACAGGGGGGATGTTCCATTCCCTAAACTCTGCTGTATGAGAAACATACCCAGCCATCGCCATCGCCCCAGCCTCACGTGAAGAAGCTGTTCCACCCATTTGGAAAAGGATGTTTCAAATCTCCCAAGAAGGTGACTTCCCTCTTCCCAGAAGCGTGCACTGAGCTGCACTTGGAGGGCTCTCAGTCACTGTCAGAGACAGCCCTGTTCTTGGGTTCCCTCGCTCTCTGCCGTGACTCTAAGTATATGGCAAACGGGGCCATTTGCCAATGTTTGTGTCTCGACAAACAGTCTGTCAGCATTTTAGTGTATGGCTTCAGCTGGGATCAGCTCTGCCTTCTCTCCCCATTAAATGGCAGAGCTGTGTGCAAACACCCTGGCATCAAACCATCTGGGGCACGCTCGGGGCCAAGTGCTGCTCTCCCAGGAGCATGTGTCAGGCACCCTCTTGCACCAAGGCGAGGGACGACTGCAGGGTTAGTAACTCCTGTGCCACTGCCTGCATGGCAGCCAGCCCCATCCTGCCCATGCCACCAGCCACTGCTCCCACTGTGACTGCCTGCCTGGGTCCCCTTTGCTCCAGCCCGGCTCACAGAGGACCTGGCACAAGCAGGCTGCAGTGAACAGCAGTCCTGAATCATGCAGTAGTTTGGGTTGGAGACGACCTTCGAAGTTCATCTAGTCCAGCCGCCCTGCAGTATGCAGGGACATCTTCAACTAGATCAGGACTGTTAATGCCAGTGGAAATAACTGGTGGATGATAACACACAAGCCCCCCACTCCCACTAACGTGGTAGCAAGCTTCCATGGCCCTTATTCATGGAGCTACTGAGCATTCACCTCCCTCTCTGGCTCACTGGGGAACTGTGGCCTGGGATGCTGGGAACAAGGCAGAGTTTCTTCTAAGACTGCACCCTGGCAGGGTGTCTCACTTACACAGCCACTGTTGGAGCTCAGTAGCAAGACCCTTGGATATCCAGACTAGGTTCTGTCCAGACTCAAAGGCTCTGCAAAGTTTCTGTCCCAGAGAGCGGGGATTCAGGTGCCTTTAACTTCAGCCTGACCCCTGTCATATCCTCCAGCCTCAGCAGCCTGCACCAAGAGCACAATCTGGCTTTTTGGCCAAGGTTAGAGAATCACAGAATCACAGAATGGTTTGGTTTGGCAAAGATCTTAAAGATCATCCAGTTCCAACCCTCCTGGGCTGGAAGTTCACAGACTGCAGTGGGATCTGTCTCTATAGTGGTTTATGCTCTGGATTTGCAGATACTGCTGTTTGAAAGTTGGTGTGACCAAAACCAGGCCTGCAGTGGGTCTCAGTGGCTGGGCTGAGTTGCAGATGTGCTGATCACACAGGCCCCAGTGAAAGCAAGGCATTCATGTCCTTGCTAGGCAGATCCCAGACTCACCGTTGGTACTGTGGGGCACGATCTCAATCTAGAGGCCAGCCTAGGCTTCATTCTGGTGGTACTGCTGGTGATGTGTCCACATACAAGTTCTATTTCTTTCCAGAACTGCTCTGACAAAGCAATCAGCATCACCACAGAGGCCATCAAGAACTGCAGATGACAAACTCAAAACTGATCAAAGATCAGGGTTCCAACAACTGTTTCACGTCTCTGCCACAGAAGACAAGGCAAGTTGCACCTGTGGCTATTATTAAATTACAGCAAAAATAAAGATCAAAACACTGAGCCAGAGCAAACACTGCGCAGCCGTGGCTAGCACCCAGCATAGAAGCTTTATCTGCTTGCCATACCTCCTCCAGCCCCAAGCCAGATGCTTAACAGGGAAGTCAGAGCCTGACTCCACAGTGCAGTGTATGCCAGAATAGCAGCCTCTATATCTGCTGCTCTTCAGAGGGCCACAACCATCCCTAAAAATCCATTTCCTGGGGCTCACCAGGAGCAGCAGCCAGTGATCGGATCATGCCCAGCACACAATGGATCCCATGACGAAAGGCAGTGGCAAAAGGATGCAAAGAGGCCACATGTAGCATTGGGCTGCACAGGGCAGGAGCAGCCTGTCCCCAGCATGGGCTTGTTAAGAGCAACGGCACATGGCACCCCAGTCCCCCGCTATGGCCCTGCTCTGCTCCATGGGCTGGCACCGGTTGCTCTGGGTCCCGAAGTGCGCATGGAGCCTGCGTGTTCATGCTACGTGTTCATCAGCGTGACAGTGTGATCACACTGTGCTCCGGAAGCGAGGGAGCATGGAGATGGGATGTCTCCATGGGGGGTGCGTGTAGCCAGGGCAGTTCCCACCCCCTGCACAAGGGAGGAGGGGCAGGAATAGGGTCGGGGACACACACACACATGGACTAGGGGGGACAGGAAGAGCGGCATGAGGATAAATCAGTTTGGGATTAGAAGGTGGCACTGGCAACCTGCCATGTGACAGCCCGGCTCCGCAGCCAGAACCCCAGCTGTCAGCCTGGTGGCTGCAATTAAATGAGGTATCGATTGAGGAATTGTTGTCTGCAGGGTATAAAGATAAGATCGATGGGGACCAAAAGGTTTAGGCTCCGTTTACTAATTAGTCGAGCACGCTTGGGAGAGAAACCTTTGGAGACACGGAGAACTGAGCTGTGCATTGCCAACATTGCGGGGTTACCCCTCCCCAGCATCCAGCCTTCACGGCTCCAGACTCGCTGGTGCCAAAGGGTGGCCAGGCACCGGGGTGCCCGTGCCAGGGATTTAAATCAGGAAGGAGGCAATCAGCCCCGAGAGCCGGTGGGGGCTGCGGGATGGAGTGTTTCTGTCTGCTCTGGGGCCATGAACTGCTTTGCTCCCAAAGCAGGGATGTGGGAAAGAGGGGCTGTGCATGTGTCTGTGCGTGGGGAGGAGTAAACCAAGAGGAGAGCAGCTCTTTTTGCATTGCAAATTGTTCGGGGGTGAATTGATCCATTTCTTAGGCTCTGGCATTAGTTACAGCCTGAACACATTTCTCTTCCCCCTGCTCCTTGTGCAGCAAGCCCAGCAACACAAAGGAGACAAATGTAGCACAGACTTTTTGTGGTTTACGTGATGATTCTGCCTACACTCCATGGAGCTAAATCAGGGGAAAGCAAGGCGATGGCTTTATGCCCTTTCTGCTTTGTTCCCTGACTTTCAGACAATGTCCAGGACATGGTCAAATGGGGACAAGAGGGCAATGGCCTTGCCTGGATGTGGTTTAGGCAGCCTTTGAGACTGTCTTCTCGCTTGCTGTTGCGGGAGGGGGGTCTGTGGCTTCAAAGCACACTCACTTTTAAAGCAGCCAGGGAGCCGGGCTAGGTCATGCCTCCCCGGGGGACATCTCAGTGTCAGCTCTGCGTTGGGAAGAGGCGTCAACATGGCTCACCCTTCCCAGAGCCGCTCTGTTCGTTTCTGCTTACAAGGGAAATCCAAGCCCAGCAAACAAAGGAGTGTCAGGAGCTGTCGCATGGGTCCTGTGACCCGCAGCCAGCCTGAGGCAGCGCTCCGTGCCCACTGCAGCCATGGGTCACGCATGGCTGCAGACCTGCTCCCACCATGTGATGGGATGTGCTGTCAGTCGCATGACCCAACACGAGCCCCAGGGGGAGAACAGCCACAGTTCGCATTCCCTGCACAGGTCAGGGCTTCTGATGCCTCCCAAAAGGGACGCAAGGAGCAGGGGCCTGATGCCAGCACCCGCCTGCTGCAGTGGGGCTTCAGTCCCCCTTGTCCTTCATGGGGCTGCTCTCCCTCTGCGCCAGGCTTGGGGAGTGCTATTAGCAACTGCAACCTGACCCAGCCTGCTATAAAACACAGCAGGACGGGAGAGCGCAGTGTTGGAGCAGGCTGAGAAACCCGTAGTCACCGGGAGACTGAACATGCCTCCGGGGGTGGCGGGGATGAAAGGAAGGGGATGCAAGGGAAAACAGAGATCAAGGACACTGTGACGCCATGTGGCTGTTCCAGGGTGTCTCATGCTTTCGCAGCAGGGCTAGGCAGATTTATGGCTTTGTGTTGATGGGCTGGAGCCAGCCTCCAGTTATTTCACATTTTGGAGGCAGATTCCTTTGCCTTTCCTCTTTTCTCTGGCTTGTAAAGCTGCAAGCCCCACGCTGGACCAGACCCATGTCCTTGCTCTCTGCACACAGCATAAGGGCCTGAGACAGACGCTGCATGCAGGACAGAACTGACTTGGGTCTAAGGGATCATTATTTCCCTTCTGTTGTTATACAGCTCCATGTCACTGTCCAGAAACAGTGAATTTAACAGTTCTTCTCCATGGGAGACACATGGACCAGGCAGCTGGCCCAGGGATGCCAAAGCCAAGTTCTTCCCGTGTGGATTTTGCTTTCCTTATTCTCCCCAGCAGTCAGGCTGACCACCCTGTCCATGGCCACCTGTGTGGTAAAAGAGAACAGGAGATTCTATGGTTGCAGAGCCCGCAAGCATCCTCTAGACTCTGCTTCAACAGCCACTCCAACCCATGCCATCCTCTACTCAAGGCTGCGGTGGTCAAGCGATGCAAGAGACTTCTCCCTGTCTCTGGGGACCAGCATGGCTCAGACAGCGCATGCAGGATCCTGGCTCATGATGTGACTCTGCATGTTAGGTGTTTGTTCCCTGAAGAGGTTACAAGCACTATTGGAGCTGATCCACTTGTCTTCTCGTCTCTTGCCTTCCAGAATCTGCCTCTGCCAGGAGTGGCTACCGCAGTGCTACCCGGACACCATAAGCAATTCTGGGGGACCCATAGCTGTCTCTCAGACCTAGTGGCCATGATAAGACACTTGAAGTGTCCCCGCAAGGGACTTGCCCAGCTTGGTGGCTGTCACAAACACCAATCTGATCTCCCTCCATTCCCACCTGTGTGGGGACAGGCAGACAAGGTTCACTCTTGCAGGCAACGGGAGCTGTTTGCCTGCTCAGCTGCAGGCTCCAAGTATTGGACAGAGCCATCAGATGCAGGAAACTCCATCTATTCCCTCCATGCGAGGAGGGACACTCAGGCTGGGAGGTCCCACACAGCCCATGAGTTGGTCTCAGCACTGGTAGCGATGTGGCCCTTGCCGAGGATGTGTTAGAGATGGACTCTGCTCAGAACACAGGCTGCCCCGGGAGCGCATCCCATGCCAGGCTGCTCCTGCTGCCCAGGATTCCTCCCATCCAGACTTCCCTTCCTCAGATCCAGGTCACTGCCTTCTGCCCTCCCACCATCAGAGATGGTGAATAATTCACTCCATTTATGTCATTACCTTGAAGGTATTTATAGTGCATGAGGAAGGCCTCCAGAGAATTCCCTCTCCTGAACTCCATAAATTGCATTGTCTTGGTGTCTCCTCCCCACCCGCCTGTGCTAATTGCTGCACTGTGCTTTCTGACCTCTTGCATTGTTTGGTTTCTTCCACTCTTAGACTTCTGGGGGAAAATGCTCTCTTCATTTCTTCCCAGGCTCTGCGCTGGGGTCCTACATTTCTGTGGGCAACAGGTAGCAGGGACACAGCACATATCATGAGACTGCAGGGTCATCTCTCTGCTTGCTGGGCATTGAATATGGTCTCACTCATGGGCACATCCCACATGGAGGAGAGGCTCAGCCAGAACAGGAGGATGCGTTTCTTTGCCGATCAAGGGAAGCTGGAGCATGTGGTTAACTGATATTACACAGCAATCACCAGCACAGACACAAGCTGAGCAGGGACTGGATGGAGCAGCCCTAAGGAGAAGGACCTGGAGGTGTTGGGTGAGGAGAAGCTCCCCATGACCCAGCTTCAGTAAGTGCTTGAGCCCAGAACCCCACCGCGTGCTGGGCTGCACCCGCAGAGCGTGAGCAGCAGTCGAGGGAGGGGATCCTGCCCCTCTGCTGTGCTCTGGGGAGACCTTAGAGCAGCTCCGGTGCCTAAAGGGGCTCCAGGAAACCTGGAGAGGGGCTTTGGACAAGGGCCTGTAGGGACAGGACAAGGGGAATGGCT
>WYDI02033611.1:0-13317 GCA_009867235.2 Psittacus erithacus | reverse complement strand
TCCCTTCCCTTCCCTTCCCTTCCCTTCCCTTCCCTTCCCTTCCCTTCCCTTCCCTTCCCTTCCCTTCCCTTCCTTCCTTCCTCCCTTCCTTCCTTTCCTTCTTTTCCTTCCTTCCTTCCTTTAAAACATAGTAGATATTGTCTATAATTTTTTTTTAAGGGGCTTTAATCAGTTAAAATGGCTGAATAGCATAATTATCAGAGTGAAGGTGTATTTAATCACTTTCTGAATAGTGAAATGGGCTTGATTTTCTTTAATTAAGCTTTCCAGATGACTCGGAAAATAATATAAATATTTTTTTGAAACTTTCCTCTATTACGTATTGAAGCAGGTAAGTTACATCAGTAAATATTTCCAGAGTTTGAATTAAGAGGGCAATATATCACTCTATGCAACACAAAAGGAAAAAACATATTAGGGAAACAGATTTATGCAGCCAGTTTATATTAGGTTATATTCCCATCTCTACCAAAATGAGATAACCTCAAGGATCTTATTATTTGTAAAAACCCACAAAGAAAAAGAGAAATGTCATTTTGATGACATAACCTGGAAGAAAATAAAAATTAAAAAAACCCTAGTATAGCTGTGGAAGTGGAAAAGACAGCCTAACAATCACCAGTCCATTACAAAAACAAAATTCAAATTTTTTTTTCTTTAACATTGTTTGTTATTAGTGAAAATTAGTATGGGCATCATTTGGCTGGCACCCAACCCATTTGGCCCGGTGGAATTTGATGACAGGATGTATATGGATGCTGTTATGGGAATATTTTGTCCTGGCTGTCCACTCAATAAATGGCCAACACAAAATTTTACAGTCTGCTTTGTCACTTACTGCAACAGACCTATGACTACAGCCAAAGTTATTGCCCTGTTTATTTATCTTTTCTTTTTTTTATGTATGTGAAGTATTTAATTTTTACACTGTGATAGTGGTGTCAGATTCCACTGACTGGATCAGGGTTAAAACGTACGCCTCCGACCGAGATTTTGGAAAAACACAACAAACATTCAAGTGCCTTTAGTAGATACTAAATGCATTAAATGATAAATGCATGTATTTGAACATTACTTGTCTGCAATTAAAAAAAAAAACAAACACAGCATCAACTTCTTTATTTATATGTAAATTATTTTAATGATAAAATGCAACACATGCAAGGTAAATATCTCAAGTTATCTTTTAAGACTGCTTAAAATTCAGTATAGTGTGTACCATCATGGGACTAGCAATCATGTGGAAATAAGTTAACAATATTTTTGAGGAAACACAATTTTTGAGGAAATCTTAGATGGCAATATAGAAGAAGGAATAATTTCTAGCAAATTTTTTATTAGATAATTAAATCTTTTCCTGCTTATACAATCTGTAAGCAGACCATAGTTTTCCCTAATGAATTGTTTATTCAAATATATTCAACAAAAATTTATTCAACAAATGTCTTTGTACAAAATTTGCGTTACGGATTGTACATCTTCAAGATGCACCTGTTGATTGTGATTGACCCAATAAATCAAAGTAAATTGCTTCTTTTCCTTGATTAAATATCCCCACAAGACATTTCTCTGAGAGTAAAATTCTTGGAAAATCTTAAGATTAATATAAGCTCTTGTATTTGCATTTAAAAGAATAGCAGTGGAATGTTTTATAACATCCGGCCTTTGACTTTCAAAGGCACATGTATGCTTTTGATAACCTTGCTGATATGTTCCTGGAAATTAAATACAAAAATAAAGCTAAGCATAGGAAAATTACTTCATTATAATATTTACTTAATATTTGTGAAGTTTGTCTCTTAATGAGTATTGCAGAATTTTCTCTCTTTTTCAAGACCATCATTAAAATCTTGAATATCAGTAGGAAGAAAATAATGGAAGGAAATCATCACATTTAGCATGTGACTTCTCTTTTATTAATGGCACTGGAAAAGCAAAAAACACTGGGAAAAGAGAATGAAGGAAAGATTTCATCTGTATGCCTTTATCCAGCCACCGCAGATAACCTGTAGCTCGATTCACGGTTTGGTTCTTATTATATTTTTCTGCATTATTCCACAGAGAAAAATGTTTTAAAGACAGCTAAAACCAACATACGGTTTTTCATGGAGAATATTATTGTTTTCTTGATAAAGTTGTCTCAGAAGCCCATTAATCAATCAACAAAACCCACATATGAATGGATTAGCAGCCCTTGCAATCAAAGGTATCTACTATCATGCAGATAAACTTGTTGAAAATACTCATTTTATTAGATTCTTCTCATGCAGTACTGAATTTACAGTAACTCAGTGCTATTAGTCTTGGTAGAATCTGTGCCCTGATTTTTTTAACTTGTTAAAGACAGCCATTTGTTATGCAATTTATATCTACTAAATATACCTTGAAAGCTCAGGCCCGTGTCCTGGAGTATGTGTACAATAACCATTTCCTACAACAGAAAAGATCTGTAAGGGATAGATGAAGAAATTACAAGTAAACATGAATTTAGCCTTTAATAACTTTTCTTCTTTATATATTTTCATTTTTTTAATGAAGATCAATACAATTATATACAGGTATGGAAAACCATGCAGAATGGCGTTCATATCAAACCAATTTTTTCCCCCAGTGTTTTAAGGTGGTGTTCAGATATTTTAAATTAAATGTGAATGCATATCTTCAACCTACTTCATTTTCTGTACTATTTTCTCTAGGAAAAGCATTCAATATTACTTTTCCTCAGGCATTTACTGGAAAAGAAAGTGTGTGCTTTTTGTTACAGGTAATCTACTGTCCATCCAATCAAAGCTGGCAGTTTGTGGCATGTCATCAGGACTGTAGTGATAGGACAAGGGGTAACCGGTTAAAACTTACGCAGGGGAAGTTAAGATTAGACATAAGGAAGAAGTTCTTTACTGTGAGGGTGGTGAGGCACTGGAATGGACTGCCCAAGGAAGGTGTGAATGCTCCATCCCTGGTGATGTTCAAGGCCCGGTTGGACAGAGCCTTGGATGACACAGTTTAGTATGAGATATTCCTGCCCAGGGCAGTGGGGCTAGAACTTGATGATCTTCAAGTCCTTTCCAATCCTAACTATTCTATGATTCTATGTCAGCCAGGGTGTGGAGCAGAAGGTTGTGTGGCAATTTGTGTGGAAGGATATGCAAGAAGGGCATAGTGAATCTACCCACTCAAGAGGTGAGTTCAGTTGGTAGTCATCACCCTCTCAAGAAAAGCTTAGCTATGGTATCTACCCAGCAGAAACTTATATCCTCTGCATTCATCATAATGGATGTGGCAACCCAGACAGAGCTTCCACGAAAACATGCAGCCATCCAGGTCTCAGGCTACACTGCATGCCAGAGACTCACTGATAATAGATGGCAGCAGCAAGAACAGCTGTGTGACCAAGTAAGTGATTTGCTCAACCTGGCAGCAGAGTTATGAGAGGAAGTAGAAAGGTTAAGGAGCATTTGGAAGTCTGAGAAAGAGGTAAACCAGTAGAACCATGCTGTGCTCTCCTTGAGACAGAAACAGGAAAAGTCACCAGAGAAAGAACACAGTCAAGGGGATCTTGTGTCCTCCCCCTGCCAGGCTGAAGGCAGTAGCTTAAAGGAAGGAATGGTGGCAAGTCCATGCTTGTGGCAGCAGGCAAACCCTCTCCTTGCCCACCTCTCCTTCCCAAGTGCCTCCCTTTGTGTACAGAGTACAAGAATGAGGCTCTGAATGAATGATATGAAGGACAGTCCATCTACATCTGAGGTGTTGTCAAGGTCAGGAAGGCCTGCTCCCCATATCATGACCACTGGCATGAGAATAAAAAGGTAGGTTATAGTTGTAGGTTACTCCCAGAGAAAGGTTGGACTAGATGTGGCATGGGGGAGTTGGAACTAGATGACCTTTAAAAATCCCTTCAAACCCAAACTATTCTGTGATTCCATGACTTTTTTTTTTTTTTTCTGTGTTGTTTTTTTTGGTTTTGGGGTTTTTTGAATAATCACAATTATTCTCCAGATTTATACATGAAATTCTGCGTTCATTGAATCCAATGACAAAAATAATCATGTTTTGTTAAAGACCTAACTTTAAAGCATTTTTGAAAATTAAAAAAAAAAAAAGTTTGCCATTTGTCATTGAAATTTTTATGTTAATCTGCTTTAATGCACTGCTGAGGAGATTAACATGGAGATATTCCACAGAGGTACCTTCACACCTACATGTTACAGTATTTGTTGAGAGGAATGAATTATGCAATTAATTAGGTAAAATAGTTCAAAGAAACATTCCTCACATTTTACAACTTTCTGCTCTTGAAATAAATATGGCTTTTACAAAATGACAAGTGGACAGATCACTTTCAGAGATTTGTACAGATCCATTTGGAAAATATGCAAAAATGCCACAGTGAGATACATGTCTGTATTACCTTATGCATCTTATTACCTTATTTCAGTTTCCTTTGGTTTGAATAATCTCACTTTTTTCACCTTGATATCACCCAGTAATTTCAACATACCTTTTTCTGTCAATCAGCTATAATCTTCAAAAAATCTGACAAGTACAAGATCCTTACAAACAATGTTTCTCATATCAATCAGAAAGACTACTGAGTGCTGAACATTTACATTGCTCAGATAAATTTGTAAATCTTACTATCCAGGTCTTGCCCATGCCCAAGCCTTTCTTTTTATCTTCACTATTTTACTGAAATAAACCAGAAATAAAAATATGTTAAAAACCAAGACCCCAAACTGTTCACTAGCATACGTCAGAATAAATCCAGTGCTAAAGCCTTTTTGTACAGCTGAAATGTACAGATGTCCCTATTACATTTTGCACCATAAA
The DNA here is from genome assembly GCA_009867235.2 of Psittacus erithacus. Lineage (NCBI taxonomy): Eukaryota > Metazoa > Chordata > Aves > Psittaciformes > Psittacidae > Psittacus > Psittacus erithacus. The sequence goes on along the minus strand of WYDI02033611.1, from coordinate 8,490 downwards.
CTTATCACATGGATGAGCAGTTCTTTAAACTACTTTCACACAAGCTTTGCATAATTATTTCTCAGAATTGTAAATTGTTGGTATAAAAATTATTCTATTTGTTAAATTCAAGCATAAATTGCTTTTGTATTTTGATTTGGTTTTGCACAGCTATTTAGAAAATATTTTGTTGTTTGTTTTAACATTCAAACCCTAATTTGTCATTTAAAAACTCATACTGCTAATTCGTAAATTCAGTGAAAGCCACTTAGAGCGGTATTGTTTAGTCATTCTATGAACAGCACAGTAATAAACTTGTTGATTCAAGTTTAGAACTTAGCTAAAAGGTTTGTTATAATGCTGACAATATTTCAGTAGGTCAATAAAATAAGGAAATACAGGGTAAGTCAGTCAATAATCTTAACAATGTCCATTTGTTTGCAAGCCAAACCTCCAAATCAATCAATCAAATGTGCATGCAAATAGCTCTATTAAGTCTAATCTGGATTGAGAAGATACTTAAGCCGATAATGAAAATCGAAGCTCTTCTTTAATTATCTGCATAAAGTGCATCACCATCAGCATAAAAAATACAGTTAGTGCTTGTCGTGTAACAATCAACTGCTTAGCCGATGACAATAATATTAAGTTTCTTATAAGATTTATGGTCCTGATTCACCCAAGTGCCTAATTTCTTGTCTAACTTCAAGTAAAATTATAGCCTGGTTAAAGGAAATGGAGTAAGCTGTATAGCTGTTGCAAAAGTTAATGCTTAAAAAACTCACTTCATATCATGGAGGAATATACAATCTTTCCTTTTGATTATGGATGTTGTCAGTAAGTGAACTTTAGAAGTCATGTGGATAAACACTTAACCACTACCATGAACAAGGACTTTAGTCCCTCAAATGAATCATTGTCAAAACCTGCATCTTTGGAAACCTAACAGAGAAGAACTTTGAAACAAGCATTTGCATGAAGGTGGGCAGGGAAGGTGAAAGAGAGAAGCGTAAAGGAAGATCAAGGAAAAATTCATCTTTATATTCTGTTTTATTGTTTGAAGGTAGTCTGATTGGCTTTTGATCTTAGTGTCTCTTTCATTCACATTTATGAAGTGCAGTTCCTTATGTTTACACTAAAAACCAAGCTGTATAAATCTGGAGTGACTATATACTCAATACCTCACTGACAACTGTTAACTAGTTCTTCTAGTTAGATGGATTTCATAATACTTTGCTTTGTGTGTACACTGAAGCAACTACAGGATCAGAATGAAAAAATACAAACTGGGCAAGATCTGTTAAGGTGTTAAGGTATAGTTTAATCCAGGAGTTCAGTGCCCAGGAGGTTGGGAAATTAGCTCAAATATTTTTTCTGTATGAGTCATCTGACTCTTTAATGTATATGTGCTCACCGACAAACTACAGAGTAAATTGAAGATGGTTTTCTAATTCTGCCTTGTTGCAATTGTCTGTAAGCATATTATTGTGGTTTAATCCCAGCTGGCAAATCAGCACCACATGCCTGCTTGCTCACTCCCCTACCTCCAGTGGGATGGGGTAGAGAATTGGAAGAGTAAGAGTGAGGAAACACATGTGTTGAGATAAAGACAGTTTTATGAGACAGCAAAGGAAGACAATAATGAAAATAATAATGATAAAAGAATTAGAATATACAAAACAAATGATGCACAATGCAATAGCTCCCCACTTGCTGACCGATGCCCAAGCAGTTTTCAAGTAGTGTTCCCCAGCAACCTTTCTCCCAGCTTTATATACTGAACATGACGCCACAATGGTATGGAGTATCCCTTTTGCCAATTTGTGTCAGTTGTCCTGACTGTGTCTCCTCCCACATTCTTATGCCCCTCAGGCCTTCTCACTGGCAGGGCATGAGAAGCTGAAAATTTCTTGACTTAGTATAAATACTACTTAGCAAAAACAAAAAACATCAGTGGGTTATCCCTAAATCTAAACCACATCCTAAATCCAAACCACAACACCATACCAGCTCCTAGGAAGAAAATTAACTCTATCACAGCTGAAATCAGGATACAGATATAATTAAATATTTATTGGTTTGGAAATAGACTGATTTAAGGATAATTACTTTAGCTTCATAGCAGATGGAGAGACCTGAGGAATGTCTAGATTCAGAGAAGAGGAGAGAGCTGATATGTAGTTCTGCCATCTGTAATAAACCCCAGTGACTACTAATTTATTACTAAGAAAAAAGGGACCTAGAAATTGAAAGAAAGAAGAAAAAACGGTAAGTTGAGGAAGTGCAAATACTAAGAATTATGGAACAAACAGATTAAATTCTTCAAAACTGTAGCTGGTGACTAGAAAAGTTTTGCAAGAGAAATCAACAACATTGGTTTTATCATTATGCTACCAACATATACTACTGGGGAAAAAAAAAAATAGGCAGTTATGAGACTGCAGTGCATGAAAAATATGCTACATGAAGTTACGCTAAAAGTGCTTAAAGGTAATGGTGTTCTTGTCAGTATTTCTATGACCTAAAATGGAGGAAAGACACAACAGCGCACAGTATCAATGAAAAGAGCAAAGACAAACAAAGCACGTGATGCTTCAGAAACTACTTCAGAAAGCAGTGGACATCAGCTACAAGGTGACTTACAATAACTGATATAACAGATTGGATTGTCAGCACAGTGCATGTCTCCCTAGAAATGGAGAGATGTATAGGTAGCTGGCCTTTAAGACACTTGTTACTGAACCATAATACTCATTATTGAACACCATGGAACATTTGAACAGCTAGTGTTAACAATGTGATGGATTATTAAAACAGAAATTTTATTGTGTCAAGATCACCATTTCATGAGGATAAAAGCTGTGGCCTTATCACTGTTCTCATAAAAACTGTGCCTACATTTACAACACCACCATTGTTCCTTCTCCATATGAAAATATGGAGAAATATTGTCCAGGATCAAGTCCCAGGTGTCATGTGAACAGAGTCAGCAAATCTCTTTAATTCAGGGGAAAAAAAAAAAAAAAAAAGGTGGAGCACCTCATTTGGGGTGTCTGATCAAGTTTTAATTGATTAGTTTTTTATTCTGCATAAATACCAATGTTCTATAGTTAGAATAAATGGCACTAAAAAAGAAAAGTGAAAGGAATGTAAACCTTTCAATTAGATCTCAGCAAATGTTAAATGGCTTATAAGTCAAAGAGGTAATTGCATTTATTACAACTTCATCACATTTTTATTCATACAAATTGGAAAACTCATTATCATTTGTGAGATGTTAGGTTAGTTGTACTCAGCTCTCTTGCTGCTGAAAGTATATAGTATGAAAAAAAATGCCTCTTAAAGTTTTTTTGTTCTGTACACAGGCTAAATGAAGTGTAATTTTCTGATAATTACCTTTAGCAATACAAGATAAGTAAATTTTCAGTATCAGTACACTGTGCTTTGACATCTGAGCCTTTGATGACAGATTATATTTACTTTTAGTTGTTTTATTCTGTCAGATCATAAAAGGACTATCTGGTATATCTGAAAGTTCAGGCTTCTATGCTTACTTATGCATGAGCATCTTGAACACTGATTGCAGCAGTGTTAAAAACAGGCATGATGACAGAGTATCTGGTGACCTAAATTTTATCTTTGCATCAAGATATGTCCTATCTGATTATTCCCAAACTACAGCTAATAGCTAATATCTGTCTTCCATCCCACAATAATGCCAACATTTACCATTGCCTAGATGTTCCTACATGAGTAAGATTTCATCAAATATTTACTTAAATTGTTTTCCTCTACATCTTAAATTTTGTTCATGTTACATTTCTTGGCTCAGAATCTGACTTTTGAAAAAAGTAAAAGGTCTTCAAACACATCTGTCTACACAATTTAGGAATTTTCCACCACAGAATAACTCCTGCTTATAAGAGGAGTATTTCGAATGACATGTTGGTAAAAACTTATATATGTTAAGGGACTGAAAAACTAGGAGAATTAGCAAATGCCATTACCATAAAAGAACTCAGCGGTTCAGATGAAGGAAATGTGATGTGGCTGTTTCCGGCTTAAAAGCTTACCTCTCTAGGTTCAGCCTCCATACGCATAGGGGCTGCAGATTGGTTTAGCTTTCCTCTCTTGCTTAAGTCAGAAGCTAGTCCCCATTCACCTTCTGAGAAGTAACATTAAGAATGTCAGCCTAGGAGTCTTTTCAGTATACAGACAATAATATCATGGCTAGATGATAACAATACTTATTAAAAACTTCTCAACTGTATAGAGATAGTGCAGTGCCATTAGCAAAACCTAGGGACTGGTACTTTCTTTTACATTTACTCACTTACTAAAATATCTGACTTTTAGACATGATCAACTTTCCAGTGACATTTGCACATTTAACATTTAAAAATCAACTTAATTTTAAACATACCACCTACATTAAATTCAAATCAAGGTAAGATGATTCTCTTAACTATATTCTAGTGATTTTTCAAGTGTCATCAAAAGGTAAAAGTGTCTAAGTTGGACCTGTAGTTTAGCTCCATCTCAAGTAAGCCTATTGGATACCTGATTTGCATGATTTCCTAGTGATGCCAAAAAAGAACTATTGAACAGTTCGCTGACATTAAAGGAAAGAAGATAGTTCAGGCTACAGGTTATCAAATGTGACCTAGAAACAAGGTAAGCATAAATTTAAAGCTATTAGCGTAACTTTTTTTCTAATTGATTTTCATAAAATAGGGATTTTGGCTAGTATTTTAAACACACCTAAGGGTGTTAGGAACTCAGATCCCAGTGAGATTCTTCATCCTGACTATAACGAGATTAGATCCCTTAAGCTGTTTTGGAGAGTTTAATCTTGATGTTTTAGCTTAAACTACAGTCACTGAATATATAATACAAGTTGCCTGAAGACATGATGGTGTCCTACTCTGCTAATAAGGGGCTCCAGTCTGAAAAGAAATGTACATGGATTATTTAAGAACCAGAGGAATGTTATCTTTCTTTACTTTATGTTAGAAATGTGCATTAAACCTCAAATGATTTTGTGCTTAAAGTATAAAATTCTAAGGGCTTTATCCTGCTGTTGCTCCAAATATTAACAAAGCACTTAAGATAAAACTGAAATGATATAATATTTTTTGGAGGGATGATGGAATCTGACGAGAAAAAAACCCTGTTTGTTTGTATTTCAGTGTGTCAGTTATTATACGCAGATGGAGATTTATCATTTTCAAACAAAATTGAAACACGGCCTGTATAGGGACTGACTGAACTCTTGGGAGGGATTCCTTTAAGCAAAAGTTTTAATTTGCTAAGAGGGATTTTTTTTCTGTTTGTTTGTTTCCTGAGTTATACTTTTATGAAATGAAATTTCAAATTTCATGAGCAAAATGTAACTACCAAGTTAGAACTAACCCAGTTCTAGCCTCTCTATCTTAGTTTGAGCATAGCAGTGGTTGGTCTTGAAAACTGTATTTACCAGTATGGAACCTGGATGAGGGAGACAGAAGGACATGCAGTCAAATCAGCATTCATATATCATCTGCAAATGTATGGTTGCAGTTCTGTCATATTTAGTGATAAATTTGTGATATTGTGACCTCTAACAGTAAAGTTAAGCCAAAGAATGTACACGCTGGCTGATGATTTCTGAGAACAATGCACTCTCTCCAGCTTTGCTCCTGCCCTGTTGAGGTCCGTGAGTCTTTGAGATAATGTGTGCGCACTGAAATAGCATGGAAAATGATAAAAAAACCCACAAGAAGACATTTGGCAGAGTGAAGAGAAATGTTAACCGAGGCCATATACAGAAAAACGGCTTTAATGAGAATGTGAGAATGCTTCAGCAGAGTACTGAAGCACAGCTAGAAGCCTATGCTGCTTAGACCCTTGACAACTAAAGAGGAGAAAACACTCAGCCACTAGAGGAGATTCTGACTGTGGGTTTTTTGAAACGTAATGATTCCATAATTGAAGGGGATGGATAAGCACTCATAATAAGCCATTAGAAAACTTCTAATGACACTTTTTAAATAGTGCTGATGATGACTGTACACTTCTGCTGTGACTCATGGCACTGCAAGTTGAAAATAAGACAACTGAACAGACAAAAATGATACCACATACAGCAAGCAAGACACTGCCTCCCAAGTAGCACACAGATGCCTACCAACATGTATAAAAATCTTCACGTCTTTGCATCGAAGTCTCCAGACAATTCAACAGTATTCAGAAGTGGAATAATGAAGGCTGAGGGGAAAATAAACATAAAAATTTTATTTCAGGATTTATCAGATCAGAAGATTGAAGTGACACAAATCACTTTCCTATTAAAGTATGGTGGGAAAAATGGGTTTGTGCAAGACTTATTTTTGTTTAAATGAGCATTGAACAACAATCCTAGAGATTTTAAAGCTAGTATCACAAGCAGCATAAACTCTATACACCTGAGTACAGGAGGTCAACTGAAACCTAAACACAGAATACACAAATACTAGTGAGCTTTGACAGGTCAGTTGCTATATATATATATATGGACTATAATAAGATGTGCAAAATGGAAAGTGAGTGATTAAAGAACAAACCTCTACAACTCACTGAAATACTAGACCTGACACTGAGAAAAGGCAACATTGTACTGTGTGAAATATATGGCATACCTATCGTATATTACTGCTGCATTTCTTGAGATGGCAAGCATTTGGAAAATACTCAAGAAATGAAAGACACATTTTCAAGTATGTAACACTGCGTAAAAAAGGCACAGAGTTCAGCACAGTAGAAGATGAAAATTTGAGTACCAGATGCCTCCTACTGGTCACTCAGCAACAGAAAGGAAAGTTAGCAGAAAAGATGCCTGATACTGATGGCAAAAGCAAAACAAAAGAAAGGCAGTAACAAGAGTAACAAGATGGTGATATTTAATTACTATGCATCATTCCAAAGTCCAGATAGTAAGATAATAAGGAAAGAAATAAGGAAAAAACCCCACGGTTTCCTGATTAGAGGAAATAATGTCAGGCTAAGAGAACTTTATAAGTTTCTGATTTTCCAGGCCTTATACTGTATTTGTAATTTTTAAGGCTCTTTAAAGGGTGAACCTTTGTATATCATACTGTTAGGCACTTTTTAATGTGATTTGTGCAGTCCCATTTACCAGCACTTTCCTTCCTCCATTGCTTGCATTTTTATCCTGTTCAACAGAAGTCTGTCAGTCAGCTAACATGCTAAGGCTGAAACTAACTTTTGGATAGCACAGTCACTCTATAGCTGAAGCACTGGCAGAGTGCTGATTTATACTTAAATAAGGCTTAGAACTTCCCCACTATGCATCACAAGTACAATTTACCCTTCATTTTACTTTTATCAATTTGAGTAATAAATCACAGTTCCTTTACTGAGACAGAACTCAAAACCATTTTCTCATTTAATAGCTTTCGTCTGTATGATGTTCTATATAATGGATATCACAGTACACTAATGAGTTTGCCAGCACTATCAGAAGATGTATCACCATCTACATAGTTCCTTTTTATATCTAAACAGACTGCATGAATTTATCAGTTTCTTAATTTTTCTTCACAGGATTACATAGGTAAAAAAATCATGGTTCTTTAAAAATACTCTGAAACAGTCTTCTTATTTAGCTGTGTATACAGTTACTGTTATTTTTTCTCATTAGTAGTGATGTATTGTGTCTCAGCCAACAGTCAGTATTTGTCTAATGAGAGTGTGACTCCACACAAATTATTTAATTTTAAAAATAGAAGTAAGAACTGATCTATAGAATATGGACTTCACTTGTTATATTCACAGGATAATAATTCCCATGTCTGAAACGCAGTATTAAAAACAATAGATTGAATTTTGCACATCTCTGTTTGAGAATCATCCAATGGTTTCGTAAAGATGCAGGACAAGCTCTTTTAATAAAAAGCTGTGAAATACATCAGCACGTTTGAAATACAGAGGAACAAAGAAAGAAGATGGAAGATGCCTCTTCTGCAACATACCTTTAAACAAGAATTTTTTCTTTTTGAAATTAAAAAAAAAAAAGTGGATTTGCAATTTATTTTTGTTATTGTATATCTTGTGCTTAAAATTGCTATCAAAACTACCATTAAAGATTTTCTGTCTTCAGTGGCATTACCTGAGGGAAGACTAGAACTGAGCCAAAAGTTGTCCAATGTTTGTTGACATCTTGTAAGAGCTATGAGACAAACGGTTTCTAGCACTGGTGCTCTTGGGATTCACCTTGATAATGTTTCAAGTTTTTACATAAAACTTTTGATTTCCACATTACAGACAAAGACAGGGAAAAATAATAAAAAAAAAAGGATGATGCTTCTGAAAAAAAAAAAAAGCCACAAACCAGATGATGCATTAAAAGTTTTGAAAAAAATTTTCAAATTTTATTATTAGTTTTGTTTTATACCAGCCTGTCCTGGGTTCAGCAGCAGCAGTCATTTTTCTCCTTCTTAGTAGCTGGTGCAGTGCTGTGTTTCTGGTTTTGGT